>VZRJ01002946.1:10100-22844 GCA_013397565.1 Ptilonorhynchus violaceus
GCGGAGGGGGACCCGCGGGGCCGCCGTTGCCAAGGGCAACGAGGGGACGCTGCCGGCGCTGCGCGTGCGCAGTGGGAGCCGCGCGCTCGGCATTGACGGGGGCGCGGCGGGAGCTGCGCATGCGCAGGAACGGCCGCGCACCTGCGCTCAGGTGTGTCCATGGAGCCCGAGCCTCATCCCCATCCCGATCCCCNCCGTTGCTGGCTCCCACTGGGAAGAAGCGGGAAGAGCATCCAGGAACTCTCCCGGTGCCGGGATCGGGATAAGGGGGGGGGATGGGGACGCTCCCGGCGTTGCCTCGGCAACGGGAGGAGCTGCGCATGCGCAATGGGAGATGCGCCCACAGGTAAAGGCTCATGGGGAGCTGCGCATGCGCAGTNATCCCGGTGGCGATGCCGAGGATTTGGAGCGCCGGGAGCGAATCGCCGCCCGCCGCTCCCGCGTGGCCGCGCGGCGCCGGTGAGGATCCCAAAAAAACCAGCCCTTCCCGGTTTTCCAGAGGGTCCCTCCCCCGATCCGAACACAGGCGGAGCGTCCCCATCCCAAAGAGGGATGTCCCGGAGTGAGGAGCGGGATGAGGCCGCGCCGGGAGAGGGCGTGGGAGCGATCCCAAAGCCGATCCCAAAGCCGATCCCAGCGCTCGGGTTCATCCCAAAGCCGATCCCAAAGCCGATCCCAGGGACCAGGATCTGTCCCAAATCCAACCTCAGGGTTCAAAACCATCCCAGGGCTCAGGATCCGTCCCAAAGCCCATCCCAGGGCTCAGTTTCTATCCCAAATCCAACCCCAGGGCTCAGGAGCCGACCCCAAATCCCTTCCCAAGGCTCAGAACCTGATCCCAAACCACTTCCCAGGGCTCAGGACCCATCCCAAACCCAATTCCAGGGCTCAGGATCCATCCAAAACCCATTCCAAGGGCCCAGGAGCATTCCCGGGGCTCCAAACCCATCTCAAACCCATCCCCAGGGCTCGGGATCCAAACCCAAACCCAATCCCAGGATTCAGGATCCGACCCCAAACCCATCCCAAGGGCCTGGGACCATTCCCAGGGCTCCAAACCCATCCCAAACCCATCCCAGGGGCCCGGGACCATTCCCAGCCCCCGGCACATTCCGGGAGTGGCGGCAGGGAGGGGATCCCAGTGGGATCCGGCAGGGATGGGGATCCCGAACATTCCCAATTCCCTCCCAATCCCAGCGATCCCCAAAGTCCCTGGCCCGTCCCCTTTCCCAAGGTTTTTCCCCCTGGACAAATCCAGCCCCAATCCCATCCTGGATCCAACCTGGGATCCACCAGTTTTTCCCAAGGGATTTTCCCCGGGATGGAGCCGGGCTCTTCTCCCATGGATTCGCTGGGTGGGGATCCCACTTTTCCCTGGTTTTAGGGAGAATTGGGATGGGAGGCTCCCATCGGGATCCTCTTCCCAATCCAGGGCTCACTTCCCCCCTTCCCGCTCCCAAACCCTTTCCCGATCCCAAGGATCCGGCTGGGATCATTCCCAAGCTGAGCTTCCCCCCGTTCCCTATGGAATATCTCGAGCGGGAAGGATCCCACAAGGATCATCCCAATCCGGCTCCTGCCCCTCCCATCCCAAAAATCCCACCCCGTGCCTTTCCCTCTTCCCTGAGCCGCATTCCCAGCTCCGAGGGGGGAATCCTGGATCCCGTTTTCCCTCGGGAAATCCATTCCCTGCTTCCCACGGGAACTTCCCGAGGGGAGGAGAGATCCCGGTGCCGGGATGGGATCCAGGCCTTTTCCAAGCCTCGGGAAGAGGTCGGCGTGGGAAATCTTCCGTCTTTTCCCTGTTTTCCACCCAGGGAAGCCCTCGGAGAGGAGCCGGAGCCGGAGCCGGAGCCGGAGCCGGAGGAGGAGAGGAGGAGCCTGAGGCTCCTTGAGGACACCGGGAAGGTGAGGAAGGATCGGGAATCTCCCCTTGGATCCGTCCTTATCCCCTTTTTTGCTCCTTGGTGTCCGATTGATGGGAAAAAAACTGGGAGAGAAACTTCCCAGGGTGGGAATTCAGGCTGGATCCTCGGGATTCGATGGGAATCTCCTCTTGGGTCCCTCCCAGTTCCATGATTTGCTCCTCACTATTCCATGGATGGGACAAAAAATTGGGAGAGGAACTCCCCAGGAGTGGGATTGGGGCCGGATCCTTGGGAATCTCCTCTTGGATCCCTCCTTGTCCCACGTTTCCCTCCCTGCTATTCCATGGATGTCACAAAAAACCGGGAGCGAAACTCCCAGGACCGGGATTCGATTCCCAAACCACCNGGCGTAAGGGGAGCTGCGCATGCGCAGTGCGAGCTGCGTGATCACAGGTAGAGAGCAACGGGAGCTGCGCATGCGCAGTGGGAGCCGCGAGCTCACAGGTAAAGGGAGGGACGGGAGTTGCGCATGCGCAGCGGGAGATGCGCGCCCACAGGTAAAGGCGCACGGGGATCTGCGCATGCCAAGGGCAACGAGGGGACGCTGCCGGCGCTGCGCGTGCGCAGTGGGAGCCGCGCGCTCGGCATTGACGGGGGCGCGGCGGGAGCTGCGCATGCGCAGGAACGGCCGCGCACCTGCGCTCAGGTGTGTCCATGGAGCCCGAGCCTCATCCCCATCCCGATCCCCATCCCGGTCCCGATCCTGAGGCTGATCCCGAGGCCGATCCCGGTGGCGATGCCGAGGATTTGGAGCGCCGGGAGCGAATCGCCGCCCGCCGCTCCCGCGTGGCCGCGCGGCGCCGGTGAGGATCCCAAAAAAACCAGCCCTTCCCGGTTTTCCAGAGGGTCCCTCCCCCGATCCGAACACAGGCGGAGCGTCCCCATCCCAAAGAGGGATGTCCCGGAGTGAGGAGCGGGATGAGGCCGCGCCGGGAGAGGGCGTGGGAGCGATCCCAAAGCCGATCCCAAAGACGATCCCAGCGCTCGGGTTCATCCCAAAGCCGATCCCAAAGCCGATCCCAGGGACCAGGATCTGTCCCAAATCCAACCTCAGGGTTCAAAACCATCCCAGGGCTCAGGATCCGTCCCAAAGCCCATCCCAGGGCTCAGTTTCTATCCCAAATCCAACCCCAGGGCTCAGGAGCCGACCCCAAATCCCTTCCCAAGGCTCAGAACCTGATCCCAAACCACTTCCCAGGGCTCAGGACCCATCCCAAACCCAATTCCAGGGCTCAGGATCCATCCAAAACCCATTCCAAGGGCCCAGGAGCATTCCCGGGGCTCCAAACCCATCTCAAACCCATCCCCAGGGCTCGGGATCCAAACCCAAACCCAATCCCAGGATTCAGGATCCGACCCCAAACCCATCCCAAGGGCCTGGGACCATTCCCAGGGCTCCAAACCCATCCCAAACCCATCCCAGGGGCCCGGGACCATTCCCAGGGCTCCAAACCCATCCCAAACTCAATCCCAGCGCTCAGGATCCATCCTAAACCCAATCCCAGGGACCAGGATCCATCCCAAACCCAATCCCAAGGACCAGGAGCATTCCCAGGGCTCCAAACCCATCCCAATCCCAGGGACCAGGAGCATTCCCAGGGCTCCAAACCCATCCCAAACCCATCCCAAGGGCCTGGGACCATTCCCAGGGCTCCAAACCCATCCCAAACCCATCCCAGGGGCCCGGGACCATTCCCAGCCCCCGGCACATTCCGGGAGTGGCGGCAGGGAGGGGATCCCAGTGGGATCCGGCAGGGATGGGGATCCCGAACATTCCCAATTCCCTCCCAATCCCAGCGATCCCCAAAGTCCCTGGCCCGTCCCCTTTCCCAAGGTTTTTCCCCCTGGACAAATCCAGCCCCAATCCCATCCTGGATCCAACCTGGGATCCACCAGTTTTTCCCAAGGGATTTTCCCCGGGATGGAGCCGGGCTCTTCTCCCATGGATTCGCTGGGTGGGGATCCCACTTTTCCCTGGTTTTAGGGAGAATTGGGATGGGAGGCTCCCATCGGGATCCTCTTCCCAATCCAGGGCTCACTTCCCCCCTTCCCGCTCCCAAACCCTTTCCCGATCCCAAGGATCCAGCTGGGATCATTCCCAAGCTGAGCTTCCCCCCGTTCCCTATGGAATATCTCGAGCGGGAAGGATCCCACAAGGATCATCCCAATCCGGCTCCTGCCCCTCCCATCCCAAAAATCCCACCCCGTGCCTTTCCCTCTTCCCTGAGCCGCATTCCCAGCTCCGAGGGGGGAATCCTGGATCCCGTTTTCCCTCGGGAAATCCATTCCCTGCTTCCCACGGGAACTTCCCGAGGGGAGGAGAGATCCCGGTGCCGGGATGGGATCCAGGCCTTTTCCAAGCCTCGGGAAGAGGTCGGGGTGGGAAATCTTCCGTCTTTTCCCTGTTTTCCACCCAGGGAAGCCCTCGGAGAGGAGCCGGAGCCGGAGCCGGAGCCAGAGCCGGAGGAGGAGAGGAGGAGCCTGAGGCTCCTTGAGGACACCGGGAAGGTGAGGAAGGATCGGGAATCTCCCCTTGGATCCGTCCTTATCCCCTTTTTTGCTCCTTGGTGTCCGATTGATGGGAAAAAAACTGGGAGAGAAACTTCCCAGGGTGGGAATTCAGGCTGGATCCTCGGGATTCGATGGGAATCTCCTCTTGGGTCCCTCCCAGTTCCATGATTTGCTCCTCACTATTCCATGGATGGGACAAAAAATTGGGAGAGGAACTCCCCAGGAGTGGGATTGGGGCCGGATCCTTGGGAATCTCCTCTTGGATCCCTCCTTGTCCCACGTTTCCCTCCCTGCTATTCCATGGATGTCACAAAAAACCGGGAGCGAAACTCCCAGGACCGGGATTCGATTCCCAAACCACCCCTGGCCGGGAAGGATCCGGGATCCCGAATTCCCGGCGATCCCGGCAGAGCCTGGCCCAGCTGCTGTTCCACGGGACGCGGCTCCTGACGGAAATCCGGGCGGGATCCGACCTGCGGGAAGCGCGGAGGCGGGAAAAGGACGCGGAGGAGAAGCGGAGGAGGTGAGCGGGAAGGAGCCGGGAATCCGGGAATGCCGTGCGGATCCCGCGGGAAATCCAGGCCGGCAAAGAGATCCCAAATCCCACCCGGCCCGGGAGGGGATTTTAGGGAGTTTTCCGGAGCCTCCGGGAGAGCGGGAGAGGGACTGGGAACAAGGAATGGAGGGATGGGACACAGGGAATGGCTTCCCACTGGGAAAGGGGAGATCGGGCTGGGATCTCGGGCAGGAATTCCCGGCTGGGCTGGAATTCCCAGAGAATCCACGGCCGCCCCTGGATCCCTGGGAGTGTCCAAGGAAAGGTTGGAGCTGCCTGGGATCGTGGGAGGTGTCCCTGGACTGGGATGGGATTTGAGGTCCCAAGTTTTTCCCGCTGGGATTTCCCAAAGCCCTTCCCAACCTTTGGCATTCCCCGATCCTCCCCGGGAGCCTTCCCGGGCCCTCCTATCCCGCTTTTCCCTCAGCCCCATTCCCGGGGTTCGGGATATCCGCCGGGAAGCACCAAATCCATGCTCCTGCTCCCTTTGGAACGCGTGACGGAAACCCGGACCTCGCTCCGTGGGAATTCCCAGCGGGAATCTCCTTCGGGAACCGGGAGCCGCGTCCAGGAATTTGGGGGTGGCTCCGGCGGGAACTTCCCAGAAAAGCAGCTGCCGCTCCCGGGATTTGGCAGCTTTGGAAGTGCTGGGAATGCTTGGAATCCATGGGCTTTTCCAACCTTAATTCCATGGGATGGAGAGCGAGTCGGGAACGTCCCCCAGCTCCTTTTCCCGGCCTCTCCCGGCTTCCCGCAGGCTGGAAAAGCTGGAGAGGGAAGCGGAGCGCGGCGCGGAAAAGCTGGAAGAGATCAACTCCAGGTGGTCCTCGGGAAAGGAGCTGAGGATCCCGCAGGAATTGTGGGAGCTGCTGGAGCAGCAGCAGGAGCAGTGCCGGCTCCTCCTGCGGGACAAGAACCGCCTCATCCAGGAGCTCCAGCAGGTGCTGGGAATTCCCGGGGATGCTCCAAAGGCTGGGAGAGCTGGGAATGTGCAGCTGGAGAAGGGAAGGATCCAGGGAGAGCTCGGAGCCGCTTCCAGAGGCTCAAGGGGCTCCGGGAGAGCTGGAGAGGGACTGGGAACAAGGAATGGAGGGACAGGAGCCAGGGAATGGCTTCCCACTGGGAAAGGGGAGATCGGGCTGGGATCTCGGGCAGGAATTCCCGGCTGGGCTGGAATTCCCAGAGAAGCTGCAGCTGCCCCTGGATCCCTGGGAGTGTCCAAGGAAAGGTTGGAGCCACCTGGGATTGTGGAATGGGATTCCCTGCCCATGGAATGGGATGGGATTTGAGGTCCCTTCCCACTCAAACCATTCCAGGATTCTGGGATCAAGGACACTTGGGATCACTTCAGAGTGGTTTTTATGGAAAATGAGGGTGGAAAAGGGAAGGGAGACCCCTCATGGAGTCCTGAGATTCCCAGTGAAGCCCCTGGATCCTGGAATTCCTTCCCAGGGAGGAGCTGGAATGGGGATGGATCCAAGCTCAGGCTGGGAGAGCTGGGAATGTGCAGCTGGAGAAGGGAAGGATCCCGGGCGAGCTCGGAGCCGCTTCCAGAGGCTCAAGGGGCTCCGGGAGAGCTGGAGAGGGACTGGGAACAAGGAATGGAGGGACAGGAGCCAGGGAATGGCTTCCCACTGGGAAAGGGGAGATCGGGCTGGGATCTCGGGCAGGAATTCCCGGGGCTGGGCTGGAATTCCCATGGAAGCTGCGGCCGCCCCTGGATCCCTGGGAGCGCCTAAATCCAGGTTGGATCCACCTGGGATCGTGGGAAGCGTCGGGATTGGAACGGGATGATCCTTCAGCTCCCTTCCCGCCGGAACCATTCCCGGATAATTTCCCTGCCGCCTTTTCCATGAGCATTCCCTGCGATTCCATCCTCCTCTTCCCGTCGTTTCCCAGGAGCTGCGATCCAAGGATGAGCTGTACGAGCAGACCCTGAGGGAGCACTCGGATGAGATCCGGCTGCTCCTGGAAAGGATGGAAGAGCAGACCAGGAATATGCTCCGATCCTACCGGCACCACCTCCGGCACATCGAGGTACCCGATTCCCACCGGGAAAACCGGCAAAAGCCGGAATTCTGCTCGGCTCCTCCGCATTTTGTGGGAAAACCACTCGGTTTTCCAAGGGAAATGGGAAATGGGATGGGATCCGGGCTCTGGGAGAGCCGGGAACGGCGTCGGGAGCCACCGGGAAGAGCCGTTCCCGTTCCCGTTTCCTCGGGATCCCAGCGCGGAATTCCCGTGCCCTCCCGCAGAAAACGTTCGAGGAGGAGCGGCGGGAAACGCTGGAAAACAACCGGAAGAGGTGGAACGAGGCCATCCGGAAGCACAACGAGCAGGAGGTGAATCCCGCGGGAATTTCGGGAGAGGGGAATGATTGAGGGTGGAAAATCCCTCGGGAATCGCCGATTCCGACCAATCCCAGCCCCGATCCCTGTCCCCCAGCGCCGCATCCACAGGGATTTGAAATCCCTCCGGGAATGGGGACTCCAGGGCTGGGCAGCCTTTTCCAGGCAGGAATTGTTCCCAATATCCCACCTGAGCCTGCCCTGGCACAGCTGGAGGCCGTTCCCTCTCATCCCATCCCTCGTTCCCTGGGAGCAGAGCCCGATCCCAGGTGGTTCCGGCCTTTCCCGGAATTCCAGAGGGGGAAGATCCCTCGGGATCCTCCTTTTCCCCAGGCTGAGCCCCTTTCCCAGCTCCCTCAGCCATTCCCAGAACAATTCCCAGCTCTGTTGCCTTCCCTGGACACGCTCCAGGCCCTCCATNGATGAGGATGGATTGGGATGGATGAGGTGGGATGAGGATGGGATGAGGATGGGATGAGGATGGATTGGGATGGATGAGGTGGGATGAGCTCCCCCCGTTCCTGCAGCTGGAATTCCTGCGGGAGCAGCTGGCCAAGGCGGGAGCGTTCGAGGAGCAGCTGAACGAGCTCCAGGACGAGAACCTGGAAAACTACGACAGGATGAGGCTGCAGCTGGAAAAGGACGTGCAGGTGCCGGGAACGGGCCCGGATCTTGGAATCAGCGCCGGGAATCCGGGAATGGTTCGGTGGGAAGGGACCTCAAATCCCATCCCATTCCATGGGCAGGGAATCCCATTCCACGATCCCAGGGGGCTCCAACCGTTCCTTGGGCATTCCCAGGGATCCAGGGGCGGCCGTGGATTCTCCGGGAATTCCAGCCCAGCCGGGAATTCCTGCCCGAGATCCCAGCCCGATCTCCCCTTTCCCAGTGGGAAGCCATTCCCTGGCTCCTGTCCCTCCATTCCTTGTTCCCAGTCCCTCTCCAGCTCTCCCGGAGCCCCTTGAGCCTCTGGAAGCGGCTCCGAGCTCTCCCTGGATCCTTCCCTTCTCCAGCTGCACATTCCCAGCTCTCCCAGCCTGGATCCAGCCCTTGGATCGTCTCCACGGCATTCCCTGGACTCGCTCCAACATCTCCACATCCTCAATTCCCGATAACCTGGAAGTTTGGGATGTTCCCAGGGGTCTCGGAGCCGTTTTGGGATGGAGACAGCTCCGTGCTGGAGCTCAGCATTCCCAGGGAATGACGTGGAGGCGCTGGAAAAATGGAAAATATTGGAAAAATGGAAAATATTGGAAAAAGGGCTCTGAGTTGTGGCCGGGGGAAGCTCCGGAGATAATTTTCCCTCTCCATATTCCATGGCCTTATCCCAGTTTGGGAACAGCCTTGGGAAGAGGGAAAAGAGTGGAAAAACCCCTCAGGTTGTTCCAGGGAAATTTCCCCGTGGGATATCGGGAATATTTTCTTCCCCCAAAGAGATGTAAAATATCCCAACGGGAATCCCAAGAATTCCATAAGGGAGAGGACAAGGAATTTTCTCTTCCCACTCTGGACGGAAAAAACCACTTGGAAAGGGAAAATTGCAGCCGGAACCGGGATTTAGGCTGGGAATTCCAAGCTGGGAGAGCCCGGAAGCGGCAAAAACTTCCCTGACGGACATTTAGGATTTGCCCTTGGGAATTTGGGAATCGGCTCCGGGCTTCGGGCAGGATTTTGGGAACGAACTCCCGCCCGGAACGGGAAAACCGCTCATCCCAGGTGGGATTTCCTCCCAGCTTTTTCCTGGGGATCCCAGAGAATCCAAACCCTGCCGGGAATTTCTCTGAATTTTCCATGAACTCCGTGCCGGTTTCCGAGGTTTTTTTCCCATGGAATTGCAGTACCTGGAGCGAAAGCTGCAGCAGATGAAGGGAATTTTCCACCTGAACCAGGTGAAGTTGGATTACAACCTGGAAGTTCTCCGGGAGCTGGACGTGGAAAATTCCACCCTCCGCTCCCTGCAGAAGCGGAAAATCAACCGGTAAATCCCATCCCGGGCGGGAATGTCCCCTCCTTCCCAAGCTTTTCCCGGAATTCCAGCGGGAAATCCCGATTTCCCGCCCTTTTCCCAGATTCCAGTCGTCCCTGAGCCACCTGAGAGCCAAAATGGCCCAACAGGAGCGGAAATTCCAAGAGGAAAAGCAAAGCCTGGAATCCGACCGGGAGCGGATCGCGGAGCAGGCGCGGGAGACGCGCGGCAGGATGAGGTGGGAAACGCTCGGAATTCCGTGGCCGGGAAGCGCCGGGCCGGGGATCCGATCCCGGGTTTTTCCCGCAGGGAGCTGGCGCTGGGAAGCGCCGAGAAATTCCGGAAGGTTTGGCTGATGAACGAGGAAGAGGCCAAGGGGATGATCCGGGAAGCGCTGGACGCCGATCGGATCATCCGAGTGCAGCAGCTGGGAATTCCTTGGGAAGAGCCGCGCTTCCGCTTCCTGGAGAACGTGGGACCGCCGGGAGGGAGCCGGGAAAAGCGGAGCGCGATCCAGGTGGCCGAGGAATTGCTGGAAGGTGCGGAATGCCGAGATCCCGTGGGATATTCCCCCCCGGGAAAGGCTCCCTCGTCCTTCCCGCCCTTGGAATTTCCCGCTGGGATCTTGCGGGAGTCGCCGAGCCCGAGCTGGCTCATTCCAAAGGCTCTTCCCGCCGCGTTTTTCCCGGTTTTCCAAGAGCTGGCTCCCATCCCGGGATCTCCAGGGAGTTGCGGTTTTCCCGGCGAATCCAAAGGATTTCGCTCCCGCTTTTCCCCTCTGATTTTCAGGGAGCGGCTCCGGGAAACGGGAAGAGGAAGGGAAGAGGAGGAGGAGGAAGAAAGGAGCGGGAAGCGGAGAAGGAGCAAAGGAAAACCTGGAAAAAGCCGAGGGAAGAGCCACGAGCCGGCCGGACACTTCCGGGGAAAGCCTCCGGAAAATCCTGGAGCTCCTGAGCGAGGAGGCGGTGAGCGGGGATCGGGATCCGGGAGCAGCCCCGATCCGGCTTTTTTTTTGGGAATGACAGCCGGGGTCGCTCACGGCGGCTCCGCTCCCTCTTCCCGGCCTTTTTCCCAAGGGATTCCTGGTGGAGAACAAACTCCTGAGGCCCCTGCGGGAGGCGGTGGGAGCCGGGAACAGCGTCCGGAAGCTCCGATCCATCCTGGAGGTGAGCTGGGATGGGATCTCCGTGGATCGGGATTCCCGCCCGGAATGCTCGGGAGGGCGTGGAGCTGCTGGAGCGAGGCCGGAGGAGCCCACGGAGCTGGGAATGTGCAGCTGGAGAAGGGAAGGATCCAGGGAGAGCTCGGAGCCGCTTCCAGAGGCTCAAGGGGCTCCGGGAGAGCTGGAGAGGGACTGGGAACAAGGAATGAAATTATGGGATAATCGGGAATGGCTTCCCACTGGGAAAGGGGAGATCGGGCTGGGAACTTGGGAAGGAATTCCCGGCTGGGCTGGAATTCCCGGAGAATCCACGGCCGCCCCTGGATCCCTGGGAGCGCCCAAGGAAAGGTTGGAGCCCCCTGGGATCGTGGGAGGTGCCGGGATTTGATCGGGATGGGATTGAAGGTCCGTTCCCACCCAAAGCATTCCCAGATTCCCAGCCCATCCTGGATTGAAACACCTCCAGGCCATTCCCAGACTTTCCCATCCACAAATATTCCCGGTGATCCCACATCAACCGCTTCCCACCGCTCCTTCCTTATCCGGCTTTTCCAGAGGGGCCCCCCCGGCGCTCCCGGGAAATCCCTTCCCCTTCCCTCCCCATCCCGGCCTCTCCCCGAGGGGACGCCGACGGAATTCCCGCTTTTCCAGACCCTCCGGATCGACGATGAGGACGAGCTGCGCCAGCTCCTGGATTTTTTCCTGGATCACCAATCCCAGGTGGGATCGCCGGGGCAGAGCCCGGGGAAGGGATCCCAAGGATTCCAAGAAGGGGGAATTCCAAGAATCCCAAATGATGGAAAAGTCCATATCCGGCTTTTCTCCCTCCAGGACATCCCAGGAGGAGCAGATCCCACGGATCCGGCTGGATCCCGTTCCCGGCGGGATGAGCTCCCGTCCCCTCGGAGCTCTCCCGTTCCCGCCGTGTCCGTCCACGTGGACGACGTCCTGAAGATCCTCAGGGAATTCCTGCGGGATTTCGACAAGCTGAGGTGGGAATGGGGATGGAGCCGCACCGGGATACCGGGAATATCCCGGGATTGTCCTGGTGGGAGCAAGAGATTCCCAGGATTCCCTGCTCCGCCGCTGAGCGATCCGGAGGTTCCCGGGGCTGGGAATAACCGGGCGGGAGATGATCCAGAGCCCGGGAAAGGAGGCAAAGGCGGAGATTGTTCCCTGGTCCCAAGGATTTGTTCTCCATCCCAAAGATTTGTTCTCCATCCCAAAGATTTGTTCTCTATTCCCAAAGATTTGTTTTCCATCCCAAGGATTTGTTCTCCATCCCAAGGCTTTGTTTCCCATCCCAAGGGTTTATTCTCCATCCCAAGGATTTGTTCTTCATCCCCAGGAGTTTTTCTCCATCCCAACAGTTTTTGCTCCATTCCAAGAGTTTGTTTCTCATCCGAAGGATTTGTTCTCTATCCCAAAGATTTGTTCTCCATCCCACGGATTTTGTCCCTATCCCAAGGGTTTATTCTCCATCCCAAGGCTTTGTTTCCCATCCCAAGGGTTTATTCTCCATCCCAAGGATTTCTTCTTCATCCCCAGGAGTTTTTCTCCATCCCAACAGTTTTTGCTCCATTCCAAGAGTTTGTTTCTCATCCGAAGGATTTGTTCTCTATCCCAAAGATTTGTTCTCCATCCCAAGGATTTCTTCTTCATCCCCAGGAGTTTTTTTCCATCCCAAGACTCTTTCCTCCATCCCAAGGATTTGTTCTCCATCCCACGGATTTTGTCCCTATCCCAAGGGTTTATTCTCCATCCCAAGGGTTTATTCTCCATCCCAAGGATTTGTCCTCCATCCCAAAGATTTGTTCTCCATCCCAAGCNGGGAATAACCGGGCGGGAGATGATCCAGAGCCCGGGAAAGGAGGCAAAGCCGGAGATTGTTCCCTGGTCCCAAGGATTTGTCCTCCATCCCAAGAAATTTTTCTCCATCCCCAGGAGTTTTCCTCCATCCCAAGGCTTTGTTCCCATCCCAAAGATTTATTCCCCATCCCAAAGATTCTCTCCCCGTTCCCAGGGAGGACGGACCCCGCAAGCCGCTTCTGGACATCCGGGACAACTCCAAGGACGCGGAATACTGGGAATCCCTGACGCGCGTCATTCCCGAGCCCACGCTGAAACTTTGGGATGCGCTGGGAGCCGCGCTCTTGGAATACCAGTGAGCGCCTGGGATGGGCGGGGGGGGGGAGATGGAGCAGGGTGGGGCCGATCCCGAGGAATTCCCGATGATCCCGCTTTTCCCAGCAAAGTGCTGAGCCGGAGATCCG
>VZRJ01002950.1:0-177320 GCA_013397565.1 Ptilonorhynchus violaceus
TATGCATATTTTCTTTGAGCTAAAATTGAGAATAGCTTTGGGTTTCCCACCAAATGTTTGGAGCGGGTGTGCAGTTTGTTTGTTTCTGGAAGGAAAAGATTTCACTTCCCTTAGGACAAGTTTTTTCTTTGAACAAATTTCAAGCTGAAATACAAAAGTTCTGTGGCAAGTTTTTTTTTTTCCCTCTCCCCCCCAAAAACCCTGAGTGAGAACCGTGAAAGTACAGAGCGGCATGATTATTCACTTGTTAAGATAGACCTCAGGTATTTGATTATTCTTCTCTTTTTGTAAAGCTCAAGACTTGAATTACATCCCTATATTATAAACTCTACAAGATTAAACTCTCCATGATAGGAAATATGCTTTGCCCAGGGATTTTTACCCAACATGGATGAATAAAACACATATACAGAATAGAACACTTATAGTTTTTATAAGGCAGCATACTTCAGTGCTGTTATGCCAAAAGCAAATATTCAATCACCAGGAAACCTGAGTGAGTGTTTGCCACCCTACCTTCCACTCTTAAAGTTATCCACTTCTGACCAGCTTTAGTGATGGCAGAATATTCTTTCTTTCTCTGTTTTGTGAATAGTCTCTTCTGAAAGCTCTCTCAGTAATAAAACAGTGACTCATAATGTTTACTAGAAAAGAGGAAAAAACAGGGTTTGATGGACTTTGAATTTTTTTCCATATATTGTTCACAAAGAAATCACTGTAAGAACATAAGTACATCTAGTATACTAAATACAGCTTTAGTATATGCATCCAGTCTGCTTTTTTAAGCTATTCTCTCTCAATTCTCTTCCTTCTCTTCAGTTAATTTTTGGAACTCCAGGATGAAGACCAGCCTTCTGTTCTATCAAAAATAAACCAACCATTTTTACAAATTGTATCAACAAATGCAGTTTATAGTATAACATTTCAGGACCTTGATATTCAAATTTTTCATTCTGGGTGTGGGGGGTTGTGAGGGGTTTTTTTGGTTGGTTGTTTGGTTTCTTGTTTTTGTTTTTACGTGATTGTTTGTTTCATTTTTTTTGCTATGATATGTGTGTCAACTGCTCCAAATGAGACACACTTTCTGTTTTCAGAAGGTAATTTAAAGAGAATCCATTAAGTACTCTATGAAAGTTGCTGCTTTTTGAAAATTGCCACTAATTGAGAACAGAAATACAAAGAGAGTACTGTTAATTCTCTTGGTCTCCATGTATATTAAATCAGGCTGAGGGATAAACCCTTGAGACACAGAGATACTCTTATATAGGGTACTAATTTATTTTTATTATTTCTTAAATAAGCTATCCAGGAATAAAATAAAGCTCAATATTGCAACTTTATACCTTGTTTTATAACACTAGAAGAACATGTGTACTTTTGCTTGAAAAATATATCCATGGATTGTTATACAGTTGACATACACTTGTAAGGACATAAAAACAGTGAGCCATTCTCTTCAGGTAGAGGAGCCCGAGAAATGCCAAATATAACTGTTCTCGCACTGCATAAAAACAATCAAGAGGCTTGGAAAATTGACTTAAGGGAAAACACCAAAGTAGATAAATATGAATGAGGGCTTGGTTGAGGAATCACTAATGGTGAAGGTCAGGACCAGAAGTGTCTGAGGAACATAAACACTGTGTGTGGAGAAGAGTTACATAGCACAAACTGCAAACCTTTTCCTTCCCAAAGACATAACTAAGAGCAATGCGATAAAATTGAGAGAACATCATAGAAGGCCTCAACAGTAAGTTATGAGAGACTGCACAAAAATCTCTCTCAAGAAAAAATGGAAGGTCATTGTACACAATATACAAATAGTGGATTAAAAAAAATTAAGGTACTGTGTGGGGAAATAATTTTATCTGTGATAGAGAATCAGAGTCAGTGTCGGCAATTCCCAACACAGACCCTGCCTGGCTCAAGTAAATCCACACAGACAACGTTGTGCACCAACAAAATCAACTTTACTGAGAGAACATGCGGTTTATATAACCTTCCTTCGACCACCCGTTCCATTCCTTATATGGTAATCTTTTGGTCAGCCAGCCAATCACACACCTTCAGTCCTTATATGGCTTATAGATGAGTCTCATTCCTTATATGGTATTCTTTTGGTTGCCCAGCCAATGACAGATCTTCAGACCTTATATGGTAATCTTTTGGGGGCCCATGGTCCCACAGATCAGAACAAATCCAAGGCAATAAACTAAAACACAAGTTCCATTTCAACAAGAAGAACAAATTCTTTACACTGAGTGTGGCCAAACACTGGAACAGGCTGCCCAGGGAGATCATGAACTCTCCCTCCCTGGAGCCATTCAAAACACAACAGGGCACATTCCTGTGTAACCTGCTCTAGTTGACCCTGCCTTGGCAAGGGGGTTGGACTGGAGGATGTCCGGAGATCCTTTCCAATCCTAACAATTCTGTGAATCTGTGGATATCCCTTTGGTCGGTGTGGGTCACCTGTCCTGGCTGTGTCTCTTCCCAACCTCTAGCACCCCATCACCAGCGTGGAAGTACAACAAGCAGAAAAGGCCTTGGCTCTGTGTAAGCCCTGCTCAGCAATAGTAAAACCGTCTCTATATTATCAACCCTGTGTTCTGAACAAATCCAAAACACAGCCCCATACCAGTCACACTCCTATACTGTGAAGGAAATTAACTCTACCCCAGCCGAAGTCAGAACACCATGTCCATTTAAAATACTTATGCATGAAAACACAGTCTTACACCAATTCATAAAAGAGCAGCTAAAAGCCCAAGTAAAAATGAATTGATTAAATTTACTGGAATAATAACTTTAACAAGCTTTTGAATATTTTGCTTTAAATAATATTTTGTTTTCCAAACACATATTGCTGCTTCTGATGTATTCTGTTGTCCTAGTCTGTGATGTCAAAATGTGAGAGATTGTGAACTCTGTGCTTTATGTATCTGAAATAGCTATGTATCAGCAGGGAGGGAAGGGGGAGGTTTGTAAAATGGGATATGGATTGTCTAATAATGGCACTTTTTTCCCTCTCTTTTGGATCCAAATATGTATGCCAGTATTTGGGGGTACATAGAAGTGCCGATGAATAAATTATTTGAAACTCGCAAATATTTCCTGATATTATCAACTGCAAGGCTGTTATCTATAATTTGCAGATGGTACCTTTTGCTCAGCCTGGAGTAATTCAATTTAATTAACACTGTCCCCACTAATAAATTGATTTTGGATTTGCTATAGTAGACTGTTTACACAAGACTGCTATAGAAATCTTACTGGATTTATTCTGGAAAGTTCAAACCTTAAGAAATATTTGCAGACTCATTTTCTTGTAACAAGTAAAGGAAACCATTGTGTTTCCATGCTGCACAGATCCCAGTTCTCATTTACTCTGGATGAGTTTACTCGTGCTGACCATACACAGCTGTTGTAGCTCCTGAAGGGCATTTTGGGATTGATTAACCATCTGCTGATTCTCACTGTAACAGCTCAGTGACAACAGCATGAGGGAATTTGCTTTAGATAATCTGCAAAGATGTGGACACTACAAATATTCCTTTTCCAACAGTTGCTCTGATTGATTTTCTGGCTACTGCCATTGTGTAATAGGATTTGGATTCAATCTAAACTTTCGAAGTTTATCCATATTGGATCAGTGTAGAACATCTAGTTTGCAGGTTTAAAAAAAGGTCCTTGATTTTCTGCAATGTTAGAGTTTGCTGCTTCTTTATGCAACGTTATCAACACAAGAATTGATTAAAATGTGTTGCATATTAATATAAGGAAAAGCTATATTTAGAATTTGCTGGTATATTTGTAAAGTTAACACTTCATAATTTCACTGGGTGAACTGAATTCTAAAAATGCAAGGAGATTTTTTTAACTGAAGAAGAGTCAAAGTGCTAACTTGGAAGAAAAGGGGGAAAAAAAACCCAAACAACCCAAAGATAGCTGTTGTGTTACCATATAACTGGGGACTTGATAGTCCTTGTGATTGTTGTTTCAAACAAGATAAATATCCTTTCTAAATGAGAGCTGGACATATGGTGCAAAGTTTCTCATGCTGAGTGCAAAATAGCTGGCCAAAATATGCAATGTTCTATTAAAGCTAGAAATATGTTCATTTTGGCAAATGTGTTTTGACTGTTCTTCCTTTCTCTATTTTAAAACCACAGTATTTTGACAGGGAATATGGGAGGTGAAAGAATATTTTAAATGCACTTTACTCTTTCTAATGCATATATATATATTTCAGAATCATAAAATAGTTATGATATAGAAATAACATAAATAGCACGTATTGGGGAACTTTTAGTGATGACTGAAAACTGTATAGTAGGTATGTTGCATATAACAATATTCTTGATAATAACAAACTTTTTTCTAAAACAAATAATTGTTTAAACTAACTGAGCAGTATGGTAATGCTCTAAATTCCCTAATTTATTATGCAAAAAATGGATTTAGACAGACATGTAGAGTTTGGGTAAAATCATTATGGCATAAGAGAATTTTAAAATTAAAGTTCACCAAACTCTCAGGCCAAAGATGCAATAATTAAACCCACTTGTCTTTAGTGCCATTAATGGTACTCTTGCCACCAGTCACCTCCATTCCCCTGAAAACGAAACAGATAATAGCAAAAAATACCATTGCCTTCTAATGCTTTTAGGGCTTTTCTATTCATGTATTTTCTGGTTTATTATGATGCTGTGTGTCTACAAACATACAGGTTAAATATCTCAGTATGAATTGTGAACTGCGTATCTAACAGGAGATGGAGCAGCATACTTCCATTTCATTGAAATGGTCCATGCTTGAAGTGGATGGAGTAACCAAGCAGTAAGAAAACTACTCTCTTGTAGCTGGGCTTCTGCCAGGGAGTTTGATATGTCACAGTGCAATCCAGTCTGAAATGTTACTGTACCTTATGATAAACTATTGCACACCTTTGGAAAAGAGAAATGTCAATAATGGGTCCATCAATTTACTTTGACACTTCTACTCCTGTAGATTCAGGGAGTGACACTACTTCTTGATTTGTTTCATGTCTGCATCTAGAAGTTGCTGCCAAATCATGTTTTGCCTGACTTACTATCATAGAGACAGTGCAAATTTTCTAACAAACCAATTACATTTTGAAATGTTGAGGTTTTTTCTAAATCATAATTTAAAATCATGTTTGCTTACTTCTAACAAGTTTCATTTCCTACTTTGCATTTCATTTTCCTAGCTACATTATCCAAAATGAAATTCTCTTGCTAGATACTCAAAATGTGAGTGGGTTTGATTGCCCCATCGCAAGTGCTGCTTTGCTTGATTTAAACTCTAGTAAGGCCTAGTTGTAAAGAACAATTTTTTTATTCTCATTTGTGTTTATATGGGCAAGAAGATATCCTAGCTGCTTCAATAAAATTCCATGTAGTTGCATAGTCATCCAAACAGTTTGTAGGCTATGAAAAACAATTGCAATCACATAATTTAACCTCTTTCAGTGGCAGTCAAAAGTGAGAGAGGGGTAAAAATAAGTGTCCATTAGAATCTTAGAATATCTTAAGTTGGAAGGGATCCATAAGGATCATCAAGTCCCACTTCTTGCTCCTCTCAGGACTGTCTAAAACTAAGCCATGTGACTAAAAGCATTGTCCAGGTGCTCCTCGAGATCTGACAGGCTTGCAACTCTGACTACTTCCCCAGGGAGACTGTTCCTGTAACCAACCACACTCTCAGTGAAGAACCTTTTCCTAATGTCCCATCTGAAATTCCATTGATGCAGTTTCATTTGATTTGCTTGTGTTCTATTGCTGATCACCAGACAGAGGAGATTAGTGCCAGCCCCCCCGCTGCCATCATTGAGGAAGTTGTAGACTGCAATGAGGATGCCCCTCAGCTTCTCCTTTACCAAGCTGGACAAAACAAGTTACATGAGCCACTTCTCACAAGCCTTGCCCTTGAGTCTTTCCACCATTTTGGTCACCTTCCTTTGGATGCCCTCTAATAGCTTTGTATCCCTTTTCTATTGTGACACCCAAAACTGAACACAGGGCTCAAGGCAAACCCGCACCTGCACCTGCACCTCCCTTGCCCGGCTGGCGATGCTGTGCCTGATGCCCCCCAGGATAGGGCTGGCCCTCCTGACTGCCAGGGCACTGCTGGCTCACATTCAACTTGCCATGAACAGGACACCCAAGTCCCTTTCTGCAGCGCTGCTTTCCAGCATCTCATTCCCCAGTCTGTCCATACACCTGGGGTTGCCCCATCCCAGGTGCAGAATCCAGCATTTTCTCTTTTTAAATTTCACATGGTTGGTGATTGCTTGTCTCTCTAGTCTGTCCAGGTCACTTCAAAAAGCCTCTCTACCCTTGAGATAGACCATTATCCTCATCAATGTTTGATTTCAGTTTGTTATAGTACCTTTAATATTGTTCTTTACTGTTCTTCATCATCTAACTGTTCTCACAGAAGTAATATCTTCTGCATTTTACCTCTCTCCGTTGCACTACATCTCAGTTTTAAATCTGTGAAATGTTCCATAACTGTTTTGGAAGAGGAAGGGGGAAATTTTGTGAAACTTGTCAACATTTTTGCCATTTGAATGATGGCAGCCTGTCAGGATATTTTGTGTTTCATACTGTTCTCCTGAATTTCCTTGTGGGAAATGAAGTGTTTTGAGTCTAACATTCTGTTTTCTTTTATAAATATATTTACAGCCATGAGATTTTTGATATAGTAAACATTTAAAATAAAGCAGCCTCAGATTCTCCAGAAAGCAGAGAAATAACCAATATGCTGTTACACAATTTGATTTCTTTTCCTTCTCTCTTTTCAGTGGTGTAAATATTGTAAGTGATAGAACAATTTTAATAATTGCAAGGTCCGTAAATGATAGGCAATATACTTATATTTATGCAACTGGTCCCAGTTTTTACTCTGTATTTTAAAGAAAAGAGTCTGTATTGATTTTTGTTGTGCTTGTTGAAGGCATAAATGATTTTCAAAGTGGCAATGGTAGTAATGGAAAAGGGTTACATTCACTGAAGAAAAACCATTACTGCTACAGTTTGGGAGCTTTTGCTGAAAGGAGATATCGCTATTGAAATTAGACATGGCAAATTCTCAGAGATTAGTGGTTTAGTTTCAAAACATAAATGACTAGTTCCGAAGGAGCCAAGAAACTCTGATAAGCTTCAATTTTTCTCAGTGCTGGAAAGCCATCTTAGATGGCTGGCTTTTGTTAAGCTGCGGTAGTGTAAAACTGTGTCAATAAAATAGTAGTCTTTCTTCTAAAAAGTACTGAGAATTGATGCAACTGGGCATTCTCTGAAAACAGTGGGAATTGCTCAATAGGAACAGGGTTAGTTGTATATGAAATAACTTTGAAAATCCCCTCAGTTGCTTTTATCCTGCTTTGAAGGAAAATGACAAAATATGGCATTTTTATCTTGGTTTAACTGTATGCAAACAAAAGATTTTGTATATTAGTAGTGTAGTGGTATCAACTGTCCTCTGTTTTCCTCCTGTTCTACATGCAAAATACTTATATTAGAATTAATACTTGTTAACTTGGCCTTTAAGGAAGAAATTTATAGCAAGTTTGCTGTTCCATGACATGCATCTAGTTCAGCAAAAAGCCTTTCATAAGTGACCTCAGAATTCAGTCACAAGGAAGAACACACAGTTGGGTTAACATTTGTAAATAGTAAAACCTGGTGTCCAGGTCACACTTGCACATGCTTACAGTGTGACACTTTATTCCAAAGTGTATATAAGCCATTCTAACTATCCATTGTCACTTGATTTTCTGTCTTCCTGTTCTTTTATTTCTCCAAAGCTAATCCCTTTTTCTAAGTTTTCTAAATTCTCCTTTAATTCATGTTTTCATTTAGATTTCCTTCAGTGTTGGGCAATCTTGTTAACCCTTTTTTTGTATTGCCGGTATGGCAGTGGTTTCTTCACCGTACTCCTGGCCACTTGCCAAGACAAATTGACCAGCAGCCTGTTGCCCCAGGAATCCATGTGCCTGTCTTTGCCGAGTTGCAGCAATGTCCAAGCCAAGCTCAGAACCTCTGTTGCGGTTTCTAACAGCATTTGTCTTTTTGGAGTTTCGTAAACGGACTGGCCTAGTTACTATGAGAGATTCTGAAGTGGAAGATTCAGTTTGATGGAAACTATGAATAACTATATTATCTTCTGAGAGTTACCTTCTTCCAGGAAAATTTGGTCCAGTTATCTATTGCCATTGGCCTGATCTCTCATCTCTGCTTATTTCCTAATAATGTGGTCTGGTTCAGTCTTGACCAACTTTTGGTATTCTTTTGTCAGTCTCAGTTGTCTCTAATTTTTGTCTCTGTTCTTCTTCTCCTGTAGAGAAACTTCTCACAAAAGTCATCAAAACAGCACACTGGATGTTACTCTGGAGTATTCACCAATTTTTTTCTCACCCATTTTGCTATCAACAGCTGCTTCTCCATTCAGGAGCAAACACAGGAGTACAAAACACACTGAAAGAAATGTTCATGTATTAACTAGTAGAGAGTGGACCTAAAAAATCAAATCATGTTTTTATGTTCTATTACAATTCTTGTTGCTGTGCTCAGTTTGTCATATATTATAATATTATCTGAACTAAAACAGCCCTGGGGCTTCCACGAATGTTTTATTCATAATATACCAGGTAGAGCATAAAGACTTTTTCCTCCTCTGCTAAAACTGTTTCAGTAGCTTCAGTACTACACAAAAGAAGATCTTTAGTCACTTTTGTTTGTTGTCTTAAGATCTGAAATCTTCCATCACTATCCCTACCTGGAAATACAAACTGCTTAAATAAACTGTATGGGGCTTCTGGTATTTGCCTTTGTGTCTCCTCACTGCATCATCTGTAGTAGCATAGTAACAAGACAAAATCTTTCATGATGCAGCCGACTGAACCACTATTTCTAAGGAAGGCTCTTGTTATATTTTTCATTAATCGTTTGCTGTTGCTGCCCAGCAGCTCAATTTTAGCAGGTGCCGAGTCCTGCCCTTGAGTCACAACAATCCTCTGTAATGCTTCAGGCTGGGGGCAGAGTGGCTGGAAAATAGCCCAGCAGGAAAGGACCTGGGGGTGTTTGTCAACAGCTGGCTGAACATGAGCCTGTGTGTGCCCAGGTGGCCAAGAAGACCAATGCCATCCTGGCCTGTATCAAAACCAGTGTGTCTGGCAGGACCAGGGCAGTGATTGCCCCTCTGTACTGGGCACTGGTGAGGCCACACCTTAAATCCTGTGCTCGATTTTGGGCCCCTCACTACAAGAAGGACATTGAGGTGCTGGAGTGAGTCCAGAAAAGGGCAACAGAGATGGTGAAGGATCTGGAGCAGAGACAAAATGTGATGAACTGACCACAGCCCCCATTCCCCATCCCCCTGCACTGCTGAAGACAGGGAAGGATAGAGAATATTGAGGGTGAATTTGAGCCCAGGGAGAAGGGTTAGAGGGAAGATGTTGCTAAGCTTTGAGTACACCTCATTAGCCTACTCTGAATTGATTGGCAATAAATTAAATTAATTTCCCCACATTGACTCTTTTTGCTCATGACAGTAATTGATGAGCATCCTTATCTTGACCCACAAGCCTTTTGACATATTTTTTCTCCCCTGTCCAGCTGAGGAGTGACAGAGTCACTTTTGTGGGGGCCTGGTGTCCAACCAGGGTCAATCTACCGCCCTACAACTACCTGAAAGGAGGTTGTAGTGAGATGGGTATTGGTTTCTTTTCCCACATAAAAAGTGATAGGACGAGATTAGTTTTGCCAGAGGAGGTTTAGATTGAATATAAGGATAATAAATTTATTCACTAAAAGGGTTAGAATTCACTGGAACTGGCTGCCCAGGGAAGTGGTTGAGTCACCATCCTTGGTGGTAATTAGAAAAGATGTAAATGTGGCCTTTAGAGAGGTGTTTTAGGGTGGACTTGGCAGGGCTGGGTTAACAGTTGGACTTGATGACCTTAGACTTCTTTTTCACCCTAAATGAGTCTATGATTCTAGGACAGGAATTGCCAGAGGGACATATGTTTCTACAGAGTATTGGAGTCTTCATCCAGCAGAGTAGAGCTGGCAAAGCACTTGAGGTGTATGGGAGAAGCTTAAGAGCTGGTAATGTGCTGCAGAAAATGTTATTAAAGAAAGACACCAAATTTAAATAAATGCTTTGTTTTTTCATTATCAATGCAGACATCTATGAAATAAGATCAGATCTGACCTTTTCACTAACTTATATGCAATATTTAGACAGATGGTCAAGCTCACTTCGATATTACTTCTTAAAAACATCAAATGGCTTTAAACTTTACTTTCAGAATATTTATAACATGCCTACTTCTATTCCAGAGCATTTTCCAGCTTTCTTTTTTTTTTTCTGCAAGAAACTGAGGTGTCATAACCAACATAACGTAAAATCTGTAATTATGACAAACAGTGATTGATATAATGCTATGTGCTTTCTGAGCAGGATGAATAATTTTGAATTTCAAGATAGGCAGTGTTGTCTGTTTTGCCTCCCAGATGAAAGCTTGAGTCATGTTTTCTGTATAACTGGTTTTTTTTACCTTTCTTAGTAGCTAGATACTACTCTTCCAGAAATCAGTTGGTTCAATGATTGTACTGACTTCTGCTTTAGAAGGCAGCAAACTTTTTTTTTGGTAATTTGTGAGATGTTATGTTTCAGTTCTACCATCCCTATAGTGATACAAGCAGATTTCTATTATGCTTCACCCCTGCTACCTGCCACCCTACATTTAAAGAAATATAGGCAGTGTACATATTCTTCAGGAATAATGAAAATGTTGAGATCCTTCAGTTCTGGCTATAAGAACTTTCAGGAGCTCTTGAAGAATATTCTACCACATTCTAATTTCTTGATCACACTTGTTTTTATGATAAATATACTTGAATATCTCGCATAATAAAGTCTGCCACATATATAAAATGCTAGAAATATGTAATTACTTTCAAAATGGAAAACCCACTATTTTAACTTTACAGAAAGGGTGATTACTAAAATCAGATTTAAGTATTAGATATACATAACCAAGAATCATAAATGACCAAAGGGTACTGTAGACCTTCTTTGTCTCATCAACAGAATAATTCACACATATGAATTGCTACATACAGGGATAAAATATGCATGTTTCACAGCAAACGTCTAGAAGTAGATGGCTTCAGTGCTGGCATAAAATATTGTTTCAGATGTTTCATAGGGACTGGTTGTATGTGTGCCTCTCTCAACCTCCGGTCAGTGTAAACCAAATCAACTTGCTTTTGCTCAAATAATCTAGATCACCTCTAGATTTTGGATAACAGTTTTTTTCCTCTTTGTTGTGGGATAGGACCTCATGAGCAGGTAGCTGCCAAGGTTAACTGATGTGTACTGGGACATAACCTACAGGGCAGTATTTTTGATACTAAACCAGCATGCTGTGGGTTTGCTGAGACTTGAGATGTGTTATCATACCCCATATGTACTACGTGTGTATCTTATTTATTTTGCTGAGCAAGAAAACACCTAAAAGCAGAAACTTTTTCAGTTGTTGTGCCTAAGTAACAGGCACAGTCTAATCATATATTCTAATAATCACACAATTCATACCATTTGTTCAATGGCATGTCTTTTGCAGGGCTGCAGATTCTTTTCTCACTTGCCAACTTGTTTGATATTCTTGATCTTTGGGCTTCGCCTCTCTGTCATGGTAATGTACACACGAGCAGCTACATAAGCTGTTATTACATAGATCCATACAAAGTTTGTTTTGTCAAACCTAAACAGGGTAAACTTTTGACAAAATTGTTGTATTATTTCCAAATTGCTACAAGCAGTGACAGTTTGAAAGCATATAAGCACAAAATAGTCCTGTGAGTAAGCTTTCTTGCAGGATAAAAATTATTATAATGAGAAGTCATGTATTACAAAAGTAAAATATCAGCCTTGGACAGGCTATGATTATTTAACTTCCAATATTTGAACTAATAATAGCATGATATTTACCTAAGTAAAACATACAGTTATCATACCGCATTGTCTTTTTTTCACAGAAATACCAGTTAGATAAATAGATGAAAGATATGGAACAACTGAAAAATCTAGGCATGTAACTGACGAGCTTTGTTATGGGAAAGACTTCTCTTTTTGGGCTCATAATGGATATATCTATGGTGTGATGATTTGCCTACATTCTATTATGGTTTTCAACCCTTTATGACTGGTTCCTTTCAATTTTAGAGGTCAATAAGGAATATCTTGTCGACATGGATAGATGTTCTGTTCTCATGATGTTGTCATCACTGCGAGTAATTAGAAAAATCATTGCAGATATGACATTATTACTGATGCATTATGTAAAATATTTTTTTCTCCAGTGAAGCTCTCAAGTACATGCACTGTCATTGTTCTTGACATATATACAAAGTTTGAATTAGATGTTATTTGAGCATAATAAGAAAACTATATTATGGTTTCCTCTATTTCTCTCAAGACTTGCGGATTGTTATAGAAACTGTTAGTCTTCAATAAAACCTCAATAAATTAAAAAAAATATAAAAAACCCCTTGTTCAGTATCCCTTTCTCGAATAAGATTCTTCAATTAGTAAAGCTGGGTGTCCAGCTAGGATACTACCACAATGAACAATTGGTAAAAGGCCTAAAATAAGAATTCCTGCCAAATAACTGGATAATTTCCCAGTGAAAGGTTCTCAGTGAGCCTTAGTTGTTTAGGTCATTTGTCCTTTATGACCATCTCAGTCTACAGCTAATCCCAAAGTGTACTTCATAAATTTTATTCCTCATCCTCAAATAGAGATTGAAGTTATTACAGTACATAATATTTATCCTTCTTTCTATTACCACGGCTGGTAAATCAGATAGTTAATTAGTTTAAATAAAATTTGAAAACCAGCCTGATTACCTAGGTTATAAATAAAAAGACAGAAATAATACTAACCACTTTTCAAAACTTAACTCTGTATCTCTAAATTTCAATGACTAGAAGGACAAAGTTTGCCTGAGTATATGGACCTTCCATGAGTGATTACAGATTTCACATACATACACCTCAAGTCATCCAGGCAGTGAATGCTGTAGGCAGATAACTAATGCATATTATTGTCAGAGGTGTGGATAATTTCCTAGTACTATCTTCATTAGAAAGAGACTAAATAACATTAGTAATCATGCATGACAAATGTAAAATAAGCCCCCAAAAAGCAAGCACACAGATAGAAGTTTTATAGAGGTTAAGTTGATCAATGAGGACATATTAGAATAGACATCAAAGTTGGGGGGAGCAGAATAATGCATTAGAAGATAAATTTTCCCTGCAGAGAATGATTTTGGCTGTTGAATGGTTCAGCAAGCAGGCTTAGTGAAGCAATCACAAGGCATTATTAAGGAACATTTAGATAATATTAAGTAGGTAAATATTCTGCTCCGAATAAGTAGGTAAATATTCCGAATTAATAAATGTATGTAGAGTACATGACCTTTATTAGAAACCTTAAAAACTCTTCCTAAGAGGCATTTCTAGAACTGGATGAAACTAATTTGGAAAACTGGGGGTAATTCCTACCAGACAAATTCTGCTTTTTTCTTCCATCCCTGCAATAGTGTAAAATGTGATAATCTTTCTTTTTGTTTGAAACTTGTTATTAATATGCCTCAGGGACTCTGGACATTTCAGTGTATATCCAGCCTAAAAGAAATCCAGAAGTGTCATGTTTGCGAGCTCCCATCATATTTTATGTCAAATTTAACTGTCTTTGTACTGACAATATTTGATATAAACTGTTACTGCTGTCTGTACACCGTAAAGAGTGGATTAAATGCCCTTGAGCGTTTTATGACATTTAACTGTGTAACTAAGTTTATCATAATTAGAAAACCTGCATAACTAATTCATGTGCAGTGCAATCTTTAATTTCTAAATACTTGTCTGGGGCAAAAGTTTTCATGTTTATATGACATTTCATGTAGCAATTGAGAATATCACTTTTCTTTTTGGTTTCTTTTTTTTTTTTCTTGATTACCTTGGGATTTTTTTCTTTTATGAAAAAAGAGTGCTTAAAGGGATACTGAGGAAACCTGTGAAGTGTTTTTTCACAAGTTCAAGAAAAAACCAACACCTTCTATCCAAAACACATCAAAGAAATTATAGTCTAACTAAGTCCCTTGAATTTTTTTTTATATATTATCAGAAATTTCCATTATATGTATGAAAGGATTTTCTTCTTAGCATACTGCAGAGCTTTGAAGTAACAGCACCTTCAAGGTCAAGTAAATATTTTTCTAAAACTGGTAATTAGACAATATTTGAATAAATATAAGATTTTGGTAGTACCGTGCATGCGTGTGCATGAATAAAGATTTTATATCTATATATATACATACAGATATAAAGGGGAAACATAACTCCCATTTTTAAAATGGGAAGAATGGAAAATCCAGGGATTGATCTGTGGCTGGCAAGATGATGGAGCAGATGCTCCTGGAAATGATGTAAAGGCACATGGAAAATAAGGAGGTGATTGGTGGCCACCAACATGGCTTCACTAAAGGCAAATCATGCCTGAAAAATTTGGTAGTCTTCTACAATGGGGTTGCAGTCTCGGTGGAGAAGAGTGACTGACATCATCTACCTGTACTTGTGTAAAGCATTTGACACTGTTCTGCACAACATTGATCTCTAAAATATAGAAACATGGATTTAATGGGTGGATCTCCTAATGGATAAGGAATTGTCTGGACGCTTGTACTCAAAGAGCTGCTGTCAATGGCTGGATGTCCAGGCAGAGACCAGAGATAAGTGGTGTTCCTCAGCGGACCATATTGGGACCAGTATTATTTAACATCTTTTTTGGGGACATGGAGAGTGGAATTGAGTGCACCCTCAGCAAGTTTGCTGATGACACCAGGCTCTGTGGTGCAGCTGATATGCTGGAGGGAAGGGATGTCATCTAGAGGGACTTGGACAGGCTGGGATCATGGCCCATGTAAAACTCACAAAGTTCAACAAGCGCAAGTGCAAGGTCCTCCAAGTGGATTGGGGCAATTCCAAGCACTAATACAGTCTGGTCAGAGAATGGATTGAGAGAAGCTCTGAGGAGAAGGACTTGGGGGTGTTGGTGAAAGAGAAGCTCAACATGACCCAAAAATGTGTGCTTGCAGCCCAAAAAGCTGCCCATACCCTGGGCTGCATCAGGACCACAGACAGCCTGAGGCTGAGGGAGGTGATTCTCCCACTCTCTTCTTGTGAGATCGTTCTTGCTCAGCTCTGAGGTCCCCAGCACAGGAAAGATGTGGAGCTGCTCATGTGGGTGCAGAGGGCCACAAAACCAGTTAGAATCTGGAATCCCTCTCCTGTGAAGACAGACTGAGACAGTTGGGGTTGCTCAGCCTGGAGAAGGCTCTGGGGAGACCTTACGGAAGCCTTCCAGTACCTAAAGGAGTCCTACAGGAAAGATGAGGAAGGACTTTTTATCAAGGAGTATAGTGACAGGATAAGGAGCAAGAGATTTAAACCAGGAGAGAGTATAATTAGAGTAGGTATTGGGAAGAAATTCTTTGCTGTTAGAGTGGTGAGACACTGGAACACCCCAGAGAATTTGTGGATGCCCCTTCCCTGGAAGCGATCAAAGCCAAGAGGAATAAAAATAAACATTTTTATATTCTAGAGTATTGCCCTTATCTCATGCCCATTGCAACATCTCCATCACAATTGTGCGTATGCTAAGAAAAAATGGAAATTTGAAACAGTTGTCACAATTGTTCTGTCAGCAATACCAATTGTCACTGAAGAGGCGCTTACATCCAGTATTTGAATACATATGTATGTGTGTGTGTGTGTATAAATATGTGTCTGTGTGTACACATGTGTGTATGTGTGTATATATATGTATACTTGTATATAAAATGCCATTCGTCTGGACTTCACAAAAGTTGACTTGCTAGCTAATCACAGATGTACAAAAGTATAAATATGGGAAAGAAAGAAAGGAAAAGAGAAAGAAAAAGGAAGGAAATCTCTACTAAACACATACTATTTAAATTTTCTGCATCACAATTAACGAAGCAGTTATTTAATTTTATGTTCATGAATGCAGTTTTATTTTGTATGATAAGTTTACCTGAAGAAACATGAAGAGCTTTTTAATTGATATTTCTAAGGAAACAAGGTTCATAAATCACAGTATTTTCAGAAAGACCTCGGCCTCTGTGATTTACTCTCCACCTATTTATAAAAAAAGTTTTAATGCACCAACAGAGTTAAAGAAATCACAATAAAAGCTATGGTTATACAGGTTTTCTGAGAACTGAAAATTGAGTAAAGACAAGACTGCTGAGGTATGGTTAGAGTACATTTGTACTGTACTTTGTTTAAAAGCTTCTGGGTGGAGTGGCCAACCTGTCTGCATACAGTTCTAAAGAAAATGCTGCATC
Source organism: Ptilonorhynchus violaceus (assembly GCA_013397565.1). Lineage (NCBI taxonomy): Eukaryota > Metazoa > Chordata > Aves > Passeriformes > Ptilonorhynchidae > Ptilonorhynchus > Ptilonorhynchus violaceus. The sequence continues at coordinate 16,463 of VZRJ01002950.1, forward strand.
TGCTGCTATTTCCTAGCAAAGATAACAAAAGGGCATGACCAAGAGGACATGGGACTCATGTATTGACAGGGCTGATGATTCCAGAAAATATAACATAAATTCACTGAACCGAACTTGATTTTACTTAAAGCTTGTCAAAGACATAAGGAAAAGACATTGGTGAGACACTATTTCATTTGGTAGTTGTCTAACAGCTGTTAGTAGTCAAGGCCAAGTGGAGCTCTTAGTAGTCTAAGGCATTTGAGATTTTTTAGTTCCTTTGTGATAATCAAGCAGTGCATTCATTACAGTTTCTGACATTAAGTTGCATAACAACGGAATCCAGCCAAAGAAATTCTGACAAAGTCAAAATTATATAAAATAATTGAAGCAGCAGGTATGCTATGTTCTTACTGGCTGTGTGTAAAAGAAACATACAGTGTGTTTTGTAAAAATAATTTACTAACCACACAACTTTCTGACAAGACAGAGGGCTGTAAAAGTAAACTAATATTAAAATAAGCTAGGAAGGAGATATTTGCATTTATAGCAATGAAGTTTTAATTTTATAATCATCTTAAATCAAGACTTATGAAAATGTAATGAAGTCCAATTTACTGTTAATAGTTGTTTCATTTCTCTGAGAATAAACTTTTTCTTGCATTTCAATAATCTACACTGATAGTAAATAATTTAAGCAGCATGGTAAAACAGATAGTGTTATATATCTTTTAAATTAAGGTTTTTAAGGAAAAAAAGTAATGGCTTGAAAAGCAAAGTAGTTTGGGAAGAAGTAAACAGTAAAAGTAGCCTTAGAGGGAAAATAAACAAGTTTTCTAATGTTTGTAATTAATGCATTTTCATATAAGCATTATCTTCTCCTACATGCTGTCTTTGCTCTGAGGAGGCTTTGAGACCAGCACTGTCCCTCTGTCCAGGTCCTGAGGGCACTGTAGGACCTATTGTCCCAGTGTCCCTGTGGTGTCCCTGTTTCCCCTACCTCGGGCCCATGGCCCAAGAGCCCATTTCAGACCCTGGGGCCATTAGCAGTGCTGCAGCAGGCATCCTCGATTTCCAACATTCTGGCTCATCCTCAGCCCATAGCCCAGGGACATGAACAATCCCTGGGGCTGCGGCTGTTCTGGTGTTCCCTGGCTGCCTGTCACCAGAATGGGGTGGCGGGATGGGCCCTGGCTGGCCACAGGGAGCTTCCAATGTGCCTGTCCTAAAGCCCATGGAGAGAAGCTGGACCTTGTGGCACCCTGACTACATGCTTCGCTAACTAAGAAACTTGAATTAGAAATGACACATACTGCTGCGGACTTTCCTTCCTGCATTCTTACTAAGAATCATTCCTCTATTTGTTTTACTTGCAAAGTCAAGATATTTTTGATGCATTTATTTTTACCAGTTCTTAACTAAGAAAAGTTCTTCTCTTCTTATAAAGATAAGCATTTTTGGTAACATTTGTTTTTGCGTGCATCTTCCACTATGCAATTTTTCAGTTGATAGGAGGACAGACCGAGACAGGTACCATTGATTTGCTTTCAGAGTGGAAGAGGTATGTAAATAAACTCGGAAATCAGGATAGAGCATAACCTTGAAAGGTGACCTAACCACTGAGAAGATCCAAGATATCTGGAAAACTCGATGAATCCCTCCTCTCACTGAAAATGTATCTTTAAAGACATCTTTTATAAATCTGATTTGCATCTGTTTCTGAACACAGCTCAATACAGTTTGGTATGTCTAATAAAAAAAATCTGCTTTTTGTTTCAAGACACAAAAGTGCAGAATGGAAACATATACACTATGTTTAGAACATAAAAATGATAATGAAATTTGCTTGCTGTTTTCCTCTTCTCTGGCTTAAGCAAAAGGTTGGATTTTTAATTCATAAATGGTACTCAAAAGGGTGTTTAAAACCACATGTAACACCATTCACAGTCTTATGTCAGAATCTTGTTATATTTTTTTTAGTCAGATAGGTTCTTAGAGGTACAAATGTTGGTCACTGGCACTTCAGCCGACCCCGTATCACTGCAGCTGGGTTCAGCCTAGACAAAACCGTAAGCAAAATTTCAGCTTTAAGGAGTTTGGGTGGTTTGAGGCTTGTCACAAAGCAGCTGTGGAATCAAGCTGGCTTTTTGGTCGTCCAAAACCGACACTGGTATTCCTATAGTCCTTTAACTCCCATGAAATTGCAGGAGCATGGGGATATCCCACCATTTAAAGTTTTTATGCATTCAAGTTCTTTTCCAGTCATACGTAGGACTATGTTTTGATCCCGATAAAATTCCTTTCTCAATTCTAGTTTCTTCATATGTGTCTCCAAAAAATAAATATATAATCATAATCTGGAGTAAAAAATGGATTTATGCATGACAAAAAAAAACCAACCCAGCATTCTATTAGTACCACAGTGAAATTATTGCCCAAAAATTTAGAGATAATTTAGAGAGTGTCATTAAAGATTTACCATGTAGGAAAATGCATGAACCAGGATCTTGTTAGTCGAGTGTCCATGATTACTGGGGGTTATATCCATAGTATCCATAAGGACTATAGACTGTATAACTAAATCTTCAAGAAGGTAGATTCCATACATTTGGGACCAGTTCACAGAAGTAAACTCTTCTTCTTCCCTTTTACCCCACTCTGCCCCTACACACATAAAACTTGTGCTTGCTGAACAGAATTACTTCAGAAACTAAGGAAAGGGTGGGAATATTCTTCTGGAAGGTGAGAGAAATTGACTTCAATATTTTCCAACAGAGGAGAGAACAGAATCATTTCATTTTAGAAGAGTTCTACAACCATAAGTTGAATGGGCAAAAGAAGGCCATTGCTCTCTTTTCCTCATGTGACCACTGCTTTTTAGCCCTGGACCAGGTTCTGGTGTCCATAAACCAGCAAAAGTTCTGCCATAAATCTGATGAACCAGAATTAGACTTTCTGAACACTTAGAGTTGAAAGAGCAATTTTCCAGCAGCTGTTATGAAAAACTCAGCATGAAGACAAAGTTTTCATTTCACAAAAATGCCAGGATGTACTTTTACTTATTTTCTGCAACATAGTTTGGGATCTTTTCAGTCCCTCTACAGTTCCACTTGGCAGTTTAGCTTTGCAAATAGAACTTCCTTTAAAATTAAGCAGCTTCACTGAGACTACACACTGGTTACAGCTGTGAAAGTTAATACTTACTTAGCAAGATATAGCCTCTCATTTTCTAAAGTCAACACACCTTCCGTGCTTCTCCCAGGACATTAAGCAGGCTTTGTTAAACACTTGGTTCTTAGTATTCATCTGGTTTAGAAAGTGCTACTTAGAATTCTCTCTGCTACATTACAGAACCCTCTCTGGTCATGATCGGAGGAGTCAATAAAATTTAAATTTCATACTGTTAAAAGAAGAAAAATTATCAGAAAGAGAAAGTTATTTGTTCCTGATAGAAAAAAGCAAGGTTCAGCACAAATATTTGTAGTTTTTCTGTCTATCTTTTAGGCAGAGACAACAATACCTTCAACAATTAAATGGATGTGTTTTTATCAGTCTGAAAGTCTTCAGTATGCCTGTGAACCCAGTACAATTTATCTTGGCTACTGTTTCTCAGACCCCTTTGCTAGCATCCACCTGGCAGGTTTGCACCAGAATATAAACTGAGTGTGGATGGAGAAGGAAAAACAGGGTATGTTTCTGTTGAAGTAAAATCCTTCAGTAGTAATAGCACCCTTGAAAACACATGATTTTTAGCAATTAAACTCTGTTTTTGTTGGAATGTGGTAGCCCTTAAGAAGCGCTGGTAATGGAGCCAGGAATACTCATCTTTCTCTAGCAAATATCACAAGTTTTTCCTTGAATGTCCTTTCAGACCTGAATTATTTTGTTTTGCTTCAAATCTGTTTTTTTCACACCTAATGACAGCCAAGTTGAAGACTGATTAGATTTAAAATGGGCATAAAGCTATTAGATCCATATGTTTGATGATATTCAGCTGAAATAGGTAATTGTTTACATGACTTTGAATGCCAATAGCACAATAAAGAAAATCCCTAAGGCTAGCTTCTTCACACACTGCATTTTTTATCTACTGGAATTAGCTTACTACTCAAATCTCAGGTTTCATATAGCAAACCCTGAGCACCATTTTTTTTTTTTTTTAAAAGGGCTTAAACTAGTTACAGAGTTCTAGTTCAATTCTGGCTGCACAAAGTGTCCTGATGAAAGACTCATCAGTAAAAACCCTAAGAAACCAGCACTCTCTAACTTAAGGGTTGGTTTAACAAATAAAATTCTGATTAGAAATGGAAAGTCTATAGATATTTATGTTCAGAAAAATTGAAGTAATAACATCACTGAAATTTTTAATATTATTTTTGTGATTAAAGATGATGTTTACAGTTAATATGACCCCACTTCTCCTTATAAACAACTGCCGCAGGACTGAATTTGACTAATGAGTTCATGTCTTGACCTTGAAACTTTTCTGTCTTTAGAATAAAGAAGCAAACAAGGCACTCTTAGATATAGGAAGGTGGACTAGAAGTTTTATGATAATTTCCTTCTTCATGAAGTGTCTAACATTACCAATCCTAAGGGAAAATAAAACAGTTCCCATCTAAAAGAAAACTTAAAAGAGCTGTTATGAGAACCTATAAAAACACATGCAGCTTAGAATATCCAGGAGATAAAAAGCGACGGATTTCCAGAAAGAGAAAGAGTCTTTAGATGATACAAATTTTATTTATTATACTGAAGTTATCAATTTCTAACCTTCAGGCAGTTATGCAGTCTTAAATTAGAGATAAATCTTGCACAAAATAGAAATGAACCATGTCTATTTTCCCAATATTTTAGGCAGACAACCAAAAATAAATGGCCTCATATTCCAAAAGCAATATTAGTGTTCTAGTAAGAATGCCATAGCTGGGATTGTTTATTTCCTGAACATGAGTAGAGATAGTGCTTGTTATTTATTTTTAAATCTGGATTCAATTAAAAATACAATAGACCACCACACGGAAATAAGCATTGATTTTTAACAATTGACTCATGGAAGCATGCAGGAGAACTGTTAAATAAAAAAAAAAATACTTTCATAGTATTGAAATTAGAGCCATAATTCCCTGTGTGAAGTGTACAAGGAATTCCTCTGAGTTTCTGCTGATACTTGGAGCATTCTTATTAGCAAATACTGACAGAGTCTTTGATTCAGGTTCTATTTCTCTGTAATTTCTAATTATTTTGTTCCCATGACCTGCATTGTGTATATTGTTAATTTTTTTTTTTGTATGGTAGTAATTACTGCCTCATCTATGCAGAATTCCTGAAGCATGACCTGTATGAACAGAGTAGCACTGGTTGGCCAGGATAACTTGGTGTTGCTCAAATAATATGCTGTAAGGGTCACTTTCTTAAACCTAGGGGTTAGCCATAAGAAGAAATCTTTTCAGATTCAGGGCCAAAGTTAAATATCTTAGAGGCATCCAGGTATAAAGAAAAATATATAATAAAAATGATGGTTTTTTTCATTTTACAGGTAATGGAAATTGGAACAGCAAAATTAAGATATTACCTGAATATATGGTTTTGTTATGTCTATGACTTTCAAAAAATATAAGAGTGTAGAAAACTACTTTCAAATTTTTATCAATTTTTTTCCAAAGCCATAGTTTTGGATAAAAACACGTATATGAAAGTCTTCAAGCAAATCTTAAAGAAAAAAGAAAAAGTGCTCTTGAAGTTCATCAAACCAGAAACTTTGCATGTATATTTATATACATACATATATTCAATATATGTATATATGTATATACATATACATATATTCAATACTCCAGAAATATTGCATGTATTAAGAAATTCTTCTAAAATACAAAAAATCATACTTTTCTGGGAAATAATCAATACTTTTTAGGATCAAGTCAAAAGAACTAGAAAATACAAATATGCTGGAGAAAGTTAGAAATAAAACAATAGAAATTCAGTTGGAGAACTTTTGGGGGCTTTTTTCCCTGTTTTAGGTTGCAGTTAATTATACTCACATCATATATATGTATTAAACTCCCTGAATGACTTCCCTTAAAATCCCTGAAATTTTTGCAATAGGCTTCAAAATTCAGTTTGAGAGTGGAATAATATGAGAATCTGTCTATATCAATAATTCATGGTTAATAAAAATTTTATTATTTAGTGGGAGGATAAAACTGTCTTCAAATGCTTCAAGAGGTCTTTTACACTTGTAAGGCATAAATTCTGCTATTACACAAAAAATATGGGAAGATTCTGACCTCTTCAACCCAGGATCAGAGCAAGGCCAGTGGGTAAGCAGGATTTGATTACATGTAAGAGAGTTTCTCATTGTTTCACAGATGTGAAACTATAATATGACCCATACCAAATTTCATCACAGTGAAACCCACAAAACACTTGAGAGAGATATTTCAAAGATAAAACCAGCCCTTGCTTCAACTGCTAAGAGTTATTAGTTGAACATCTAATACCTTTGGAGTTTAAGTTCTTTTCAAAAGTGGAAAATATTTTGTGGTTTTTTTTTTCCTTTTTGGCAAACCAATGAGCTGTGAAATAATAGACTTTAAACAACACCATGAATATAATGTGGCAAGACAATACATATAATCTAATTGGCACAAATGTCTTACCTAGTGTCTGTGAATAATAGTTTCAGAATGATCATGACAGCTGTCTTTTTAAATTACCAAAAACATTATCTATGAAACTTGTACTGAAAATAGTTTACTTCATTAAAGAGACAAACACACATGAATTCTTTTCTTCTCTCCTCTCTATTCAAACAAACAAACAACTATTTCAATTAACTATTGTAGATAACAGCAAAAAAGAAGGATATAAAGTAGTATACCATCTGTGCTATTAAACCTATACACAATGAAGTGTGCCAAAGATGGAATTTTATTTCAAGTAAAACTTTTAATTGCTTTGCTTTTATCCGGCTGCTTACATTGAACTTTTCTGTCTATACAAACACGTGCAATTCCCATTGATGTAAATGGAAAAAACATGCCTGTTGAAAGCTGATACAACATATATTTTGTCTTCTTGCTTTATTGAGTGCATGTCTTATCCTTAGTTCCCCTTACATCTTTCATCATCACCCTTAAACTTCAAAGTCAAATTTTTCAAAATTCACTTATGTGTACAAAAGATGCCATGTACCTCAGAGTAAAAGCATTCTTTTCTAATATATTCTAATTTTTATCTTCAGCACATATTTATCTTCATACCATATTCCTAATAGGCATATAATACGTTATTTTTTCTAATAAGCCAAATATTGCCACAGTATTTTTCAGTACAAGTTAATAGGGTTTCTCTAGTACTCTGTCAGGCCTGTTGCTGATTGTCAATGGTAACAGCAACATCTTGGGGGACATAGGGAAATCCCCACTGGGGACACTGCCTCTTTGAGTGACTTTACTGTGGCCAGAGGGCCCCTACTTTTGAAATTTCACTGCCTGAATAAGCCAAGTGATTTATTTTTTTGCTGTGGCCTATAAGAAGGAGTGTTTTTTATCACTAGAATCCACATGTACACACTTACCAGTAACCAGAAGGTACTTTATTTTTGGAAGAAAATCAAAAATAGTGATGCTTTCAGACAGTATCTGCCTCCCATTATGTTCAACAAGAGAGAAATAATGCAAAGAGTGGTGATGATACTAAAAGATACATGAAAAGAGAAATTATGAAATTTAGCTCCTCTGATAATTACACAGCCATGAGTTTTAAACGATTTATATCCTAAAGTCACTTAAACCTCCATCTAGTCATCAAAAGGTGACGCTTACTTTAAGCCAATTGTCCAGACACCCCCACTAGTTAGAAAAAAAATAAGCACCTCTAAAGGATCACTCATGCACCTGCATACGGATTGTTTATCAGAAATCCTTATAGAAAGCCTGAGCTAGAAACTTTGACAGCAGCTACTTACTCTCCAGATTGCTACAGAAAACTTTTTCCACAGAACTTCAGTGTGGGATATATTTTGCCCACCTTCAAATACTTAAAAGTTAGACACTTAGTTTAACCTTTCAATTCAGGTGCCCTTGTCAGTGTCGGTGTCATCATTTGACCCGGTGTGAGACAACTTTGATTGGTTAAAAACAAGTAAAGGACAGTTCTATGAGCCACTTAGTGTTCCTGTGACGTCTCTGTGAAAGGAATGTTAAAAAAAAACCCCGGGAAGTGACGTAGCACCTCCTCACTTCCTCTCTTGCTCCCTTGCTCCCTGCTGACCCACAAGAGGCAGTGGCTCTCCCCCGACCCCCAGGCCAGGGGCCCACGGCCCAGGGGGCCAGCGGGGGCAGCCGGCCTCACCCCCCACTGGTCCTGTGCCGTTCCGGACCTGAGAGAAGCTGGTTTATTATCATCTGGACCAAGGCCAAGCAGAGAAGCAGCTAAGCTAAGCCGAGCTACGGAGAGAGAAAGCCAAGGCCAAGAAAAGCCGAGAGAAGCTAAGCCGAGCTGAGCTACGCAGAGAGAGGCGAGTTGGTGAGGTCAAAGAGTGACCTTGCTGTTTTAAGAGATTATTAGCAGCCAAAAGACTTACTCAAAATTTTGGATGGCTGCCAGTGTAAAGAGCATACGGGGGAGGAGGAGTATTGGGCCAGGGAAAAAGTAAGTCTAATACAGTAGCATTATTTTAGTGGGAGCATGTCATTGTTATAAATACTTTTGTAGGCATTTTCTGCAAATATTAACCTCTTCTCTAAGCTAGAGAGAAAGGAAAGCAGTCATGTGAAAGACTAAATATGGAGCCAGCAGCNGCCTTTGGAGGTTATGAGTAAAGCAGGAGCCTGTTGCCTTTGATGCCTTTAGGCTGGAATGACTTACTCTTAAAATGTTTAGCCCCAACAGACTTTTCTTGTGACCCACAAACTGCAGAGTGTTTGTGGGAGAGAGGATACACCACTGCAGAAACCTGGGCAGGTTGTGGTGTTTCTGAAAGGTTTGGAACCATGCCAAAGATACTTCTTTAGGGAACTGTCTTCTGTGGGTTGGATCCCACTACACTAGAGAAAGAACTCTCTTTATCCCATGAGGTGGCAATAAGAACTCTTACTCATAAGATCACAATCTCATGTTTATGTCCTTTGTGTGATCAGTAAGAAGATTGGAATGTATGGGGGGAGAATGATATTTGTATATTATGCCTTAATGTATTTTCCATTATTTTTCATTCTTTCTATTCTTAGTAGAGTTAGCAAATAAATCATTTAATCATTTTCCAAGTTCGCAGCCTGTTTTTGCTGTCTCCTCTCCTCTGAAGAACTAAGTGGCGGGATCTGGAGTTTGCCTCCAGGTTAACCCTTGATAGTCAGGTAGGAGGAGTTGCCTTGGAATAGGTATCACCTCTAGATCTCTTAGGATGGGATGATTTACTCTCTGAAACTATTCTTTTCAGTCAGTTATAGACAGATCTTAAACAGCTTTCTTACTCATCTTTTTCTTTTTTGATTTTTTTTGAGGGTGCCATACTAGATTCTTCAATCGAAATTAAAAACCAAAGAGAAAGAAAGTACCAATTAATAGAGGAGAGAATTCTTAGAATCTTCAAGTCTTCTGCTTCCAATTTTTCCAAAAGATAGTTTTGACTTATGTGGATATTTAACATTTTTTGCCTATTACTATCCTTTTATATAAGCCCCTAATTTAACCTAATTTCATTTATTCCTGAAAAAATACTTTAACTACCAGGCCTCTGCTGGCTGTTGTAAAGATGAGTAATCGATTATAATTTAAATCTTGTAGTGAGAGCTGGCAGAGAAATAGAAGATATTAACTTTTTTGGGGGGGATGAGAAACCATCTTTGCACATGACTGGAGCATACCTGCTTGCATGTATTTTCTGCGTGTGCTCACCTTTCTGTGTCACCCCAATTTTGGTGCTGTTAAAACCTCTCCTGAAAATATAGTTTAGTCTTGCACTATCGTAAGTGGTTCAGCTGAGTTTGCTTCACATGCTAAAATTCTGGAATCCACACTAAATCTTTTATAAATAATCCAATATGCATTAAAATTATGTAACTGCAGTGACTGACAGTTATTTCAACAATATTTTTTTGTGTATTTCAGTGAGACATCCAGATAAAGTTGAGACCATAATTTTTCTTCCTCTTCATTTCCTTCATTAGCTAAATCAGTGAGTACAGCTGTTGGGCCCCTGTAGCTAAATAGGTGAAGCCCTTCACTGTACGCTTAATTTGCCTTGGGCATCAGAAAAAAATAGCATCTGCTGCCAGTACCAACAATGCAGAACTTGCCAGTATATGCCTTCTTTCTTAAGTTTAATATTTTACTAGAGAATAAACATTTGATTCTATTGCTATAGTAGGCTAGACTGGACTACACTACACTGTACTACACTGTACACTAGTTTAAAGTGATAGTACTGATGTTCAAAATTAGTGAACTAGATTAGAATTCCACTACTTATTAGTGTGGAAGCTTTCCCACATATTTGCATGGATTGTCAAACTCACTAAAGCATGCTTCTTAAAAAGAAAAAAAAAATCATGCCTTTAAATCTAAGCTTAAGTACTTACAGAAATTCTTATTTCTTTTTATGCTTCAGCAACAGTACTTATGCTAGAAAAGAGCCAAGCAATGTGGTTATTAAGCTGGGCAAAAGACACTTCCTTTCTGAAGCTGTGTAATTTGTGGAAAGGACTAAATTCAGAAGGCCTTTATCTGTTTAAATGCATAATACCAGTGTTTTTACTGGATACACGTCTTCTTAACAGCAGAAAGCACTAGGAATTCAGCATGAATGAGGAAGACTGGACCAAATTTATTGTTTATTATGGGACTGAATTATGTCTATTTTGGCTACTGTCATGTGACAAGGAATAGTTTAAAAGGCTCTGACTCCTGAGTAAATGGGGATGTGTTCGGCATCTCTGTTAGCAGCATCCCTGCCTAGGATTCCATGCACCTAATGCTTCAGAGTAGGTGAATGAAGAATATAGGTATCTAAAAATTACACACTGCTTGTTTACTTATTGTTAACTTCTTATTGGGATGTAGCTTTTAAGGAATAAGCTCCAAATAGGACAGACTTTGTGTTGCTGACAGGACTTTTACAGAGTGCCATGTATCAGAGTTATTCCTCTATACTGTATTCTAGAAGGAAACAAGGGAAATGCCAGTGCTTTACAAAAGTGTAAGGAAAGATGTTTGAAAAACAGATTTGTGAAGTATTTCAGTGAGTGGAAAGCATGAAGAAAATGGATCACAGTTTAATTCAAAATGTACTTAAATGGGAAAAAAAATAGTGTTGCTACAGGCCTATAAAAATCTTATTGTGCATGGCACTAAATTTGATGTTAGCTGACACACCAGCACTCTGAGTTAACTACTACTGGCGTATTTCAAATTCATTGTTGAGCGACATGTCAACTTTTTTTATCATAAAACCTGAACAGCTGCATTTTAACAGGGAATTTAAGGGGAAAAAAAAAGGAAGTTATTAAAGGTATATCAGTGAACACAAGTTACAGAAGGAAAAATTTATTTTCATATTTTGATGTACAGTGAAGCAGTTCCTATAGAAGATTCTTTTCAATTGGTCCTTGTACTAATAGTACTTTAATGTAGACAGCCCTTAATTGTTGGGACTCACCGTTCTTTCACAATCACTGCGTTCCTTTTCATAATGCCGGGAAGGAAAATAAAGTTGTTAAATAGTCAAATAACTCCAAATATTTTTGGCCTCACATTTTTATTTCATTTGATGTCAGTATCATTGTGTTTTGTAGGGTCATTTTTTAGTGTAGAGAAAAATTAGCCAACAAATAATTTCAGTGCCATTGCTTTACCCTCTTCTGTCTTTGTAAGGACATTATTCCTGACTCAGAAAGATCTCATCTCCCAGCTATACTTGCAATATTTTGTTACGTTCTGCTTAGTGCAGTTTTAGGCTTAGAAAAGACTAATCTCAAGTATTATTCAATAGAAATCTTCTATCCTCATATCAGGAATGATCTAGGCATTAGTACTTCTTTTGGAGTGAGGTTCTATATTTTAAAGAGAGCTCATAACAAAATCCCATTAGAAAGTGTGGGAAACTGTTTGATTAATTAGAGTTGAATATTTGCAAGATATTCAGTTTCTCCTTATCAATTTCCAGCATTCTGGATAATGGTGTTAGGTTTGCTGGGGATCTCATTTATTTAAAGGAGGGAATGAAGGAATGGTCCAAAGTTTAGGATTTGTATTCCTTCTTTCTCAACAAAATACCATACATACAGCAGCCAGCTCTAAATATTTATGTCCTTATTCACCTGTATGTTTTCTACTCTCAATATATTTCACATTCTTATTAAAGTTCTGTATTTACAAGTTCAGCTTAATGATGCCAACATTGATTTTCCATTATCTGTGGATTAAATTTTTATAGTTTCCCTTATACATGGCATAGAATTCCAGAGAACTTTCCAAAGCAGACTAAACTTCATAAAATAGCTCTAAAACAGAGACCTTAAATAGCCCTTGGAGTAAAGACAGAGTGGCAAAAGTTAACGCATGAATAAAATTCAAATTAATGTAAATTAGAGGAATGTGATTGGCAATAGAAATATTTGCACTATGACAGGTACAAAAAATCAGTTCATTTTTCCTGAGATATTAAAAATCAAGTTGTCCAAACAGCATTTAAGATACATAAACGTAGTGGTGCTGTGGAAGAAGTCTGGCTTGCAACTAAGCTCTCAGTGGGACAGGGTGGGGTGTGTTTGAGTGTGGGGGGTTGGGATAAGAGCAAAAGGAAGAAAACTGATGAAGAAAATTATCTCCATCCCAGTCAAACTTAGAAATCATGTCCTGGACAACAGCTCGTGCCAGTGTCAACAAAGGTCAACATAAGTAAACCAGAACTATAAAAATCATAATCTTGCAAGTAAATAACTGGATTTGTTTTCTTCATGCCCTTTTTTCTGGCTATTCAAAACATTGAAACATTTTGCATGGAAGGGTGATGATGTGTGTGTAGATTCACTGGTGTCTAATACCATGAGAGATCATGGTAAAGCTTTTTTAACAATTATACTATTTCTGTCTTCTTTTATTCCTACTTAAATATACACTTGAGTCACACGTGCAAGAACATAAACATCTTTAAAATTTTTATCCTTCTGTGAAATTTGCTTCGTGATGATCAGTAAATTAAATACCAGGTACCTGTGAGCTCATTCGTACAGGGACCATGATCTTAGAGAATTCATTTCTTCTATAGAAGTGGGCTGATGCCTAACACACTGAAGGATTAAAATGCTTTCAGTGTTAAATTCAATTCTAAACTTAGAAAGGAATAATCAGCTGCACCCAGTGCTTTCATGAGTTACAAGCTGCTGTCAAATACTGTCATCAAAAGAAAGAGATTATATTAGTATGAATGAATAAGAGTATTGTTTGTCAGTTGAAGGACTTCTACTTTATCAAATACTGCAATACTCAAGGAGTACTCGACTCTATTTTGATCATCACATTTTGGGAAATAATCAAATGGATAAATCTCAGTGGGTGTCAGTATAAGTGTAGTCAGAAGCCTAGAAAATGGGGCTGGCAGGGGAAATGGTAAAGAACAGGGAAAAAAACTGGAGGAAATAATCCAGAAGAGATATGACATTAGTCTTCTGTTAGTTGAAGTTTTTTTTAACGCCAAGGACGGTAATCAGTTCTCCAAATCTTTAGGACAAAAGTAATTGCAGAAAAAGAATGTTAGATTTTATGTTAGATATTCAGGAAAATGTCAGAGATTATTAAATGTTCAAATAGATTATTTAAAGATTACAGTGTCTTTATGAGAAGTTTCCAAGACCACACTACATCAGGATTTATCAGAAATGACCTTGGTATGATCAATCTTGCCTTAGGATACAGGTGATGTAAAAGAATCCTTAGAGTACTGTTCAATTAGGTTTTCTATGACACAGGCAAGGTGACAGGGAAGAAGAGAATGGAGAAACTACCAGAAACACTGGCTTAAATGTCCATAGGATAAACATCATCTTTGCCTGTATGTCTAAGTCTGTAGAATTGGGTCCCTGTTGTACATTTCTTCCGATATATGAATCATTAGTTTTGCAACACTCAACAAAAAAAGGTGTAACACACAAACTGAAAACAATGGAATCAAACATATAGATGTAGTTATATCCTGGGTGACTATAGCAGTTCAAGATGTTGAGGACATACGTTTGGAACTCAGAAAAAAAACCTATGTCCTCTATTAAACAAGCCTTGAATAAAAAACAAGAAAGGTGAAAGCATTATTTTTTCAGACTATGTTGAAATACTAGCTTTTTAACAATCTGGCATGAAAATGATTTTCCAAATGCTGTTATTTCAAACATAAAGTATCTTCTTGCCTAGACTGAGTTTATTAAGGGTTCTTAAGGCTTGTGCCCTAGTAAATGAGGAATGTCAGCAACTACAGAAAGCACAAAACTAAAATAATTTAAAACTAATTCTCCATGCCTTTTTTTCCCCTTCAACTTATTGAACAGTTACCTTACAGCTACCAGAAGAAATAGTTGGATTTGCTGTGCTAGATTTCAATATGCAGCCAATACAATAGCTCCATCTGTCTTTCCAAATTCAAACAATGTAACATTTCTCTTATTCCAATATTTAGCCAGACTCAGAACATGGATTAGGAAAAGCTGCCTGAGCTAAACCATATAAAAACAGAGATTATATAGATAAGCTGTCTTCACCACTGCAAAGTGCTATCATCACAATTCTGTCTGCATTAGTGAAGACATCTATGTCTTGATAGGAGCAAATGTCTTGTAAAGGGCTTTAGCTAGAAATACACAAAGTATCAGGCGACAATGAAGAAAAAAATTTCATGCCAAGGTTTAAATTTTTAAAAGATAATTTAAAATTAAGGCGTTTTTTATATTTAGTGTCTATAGGAATTGACATATTTCCTCATATTTTTATTGCTTTCAGTGAGAGCATTCAGCAGCTTGCACTGATTTTTGACACTACTCGCTAGTCACTCAGCATTTTGGGAAGTGAGTGAAATGCTAGCTAGTAATTTAGGAGGTTTTTTGTAACAGTGCTCAGTCTGTAGCCAGTTCCATTTTTCTGCCTCAGTAGTGATGGAAGACAATGTCTGAAAATTTGGGCCTGTAAGTCTAGAAGTTTAGAACATAATTTTCAACGTCCTACCCATTGCCTATTCCTTACTTTTATGCTGTTCAATCCATTATAGAATAGCCTAGCTTTAGGGGAAAACAATATCAGCAAATATGCAATCTTGAATGTTTGTCTACCTGTTTTCTCTGTTAGCTAAAATTGGAAGAAAAAACTAACAAATTATGTCATCACAAACAAGGACACATTAATTTCGCTTACCTTTCAGATTTTACAATCCCTCTCCATATACAGATATTATTATTGTTTGATGATGATAATGACAGTGGTGGTGGAGGAGGAGGAGGAGAAGAAATATTAGATGAATTTTAGTGGACCATATTTGGACTATACTCTGTAGAGGTTGGGGGGGGTGTTTTGTTCCCAGAAATGTGTGAAACTTGAGAATTTATTCTTTGATGAATCCAAATTAATCTCTCAGAAATGTATCTTTTTCCAAAAACTCATTCAATGAACATGTTTTCTTGATTCTTAAACAAATTTTTGATATTTTCAATATTCAAATATATATATATAATATTTCAAATATTATTAGAGTAAAAATATTCTGAACATTTTGGTTTTCAACTTTCCAACTATTCTCATTTTCTTTTATTGAAATCCAGATTAATTCTCTCAGTTAAGAACATAAATCTGAAGGAGAGTTCTCCAAATCAGTCCTTAACTATGCTCCCTTAACCCTCAATGAGCCTCATAATGCCTTTAAACAATGGTTAAGTTTCCCCCTTTGTACTTTTAGCACAGACCTTTTCCACCATCCCTATGATTCTGTGATCAGAAATGCTGGGTAGCATGCAGTTGTGACACAATTAATTTTGCCCGTGTTTCAAGTGATCCAGGTGGTGTGGATGTATCTTTAGACAATCGGACTTTAGGTCAGGTCTGGATTGATTTTCACTCTAAAGTGAGATACATCCAAATCAACACCACAGGTTCTTCTGCAAGCAGCATCTTCCAGCCTAAAATTGCCATTCTGAAGTGTTTATCCATTGCTATAAAGTAGGTGGCAATGGAACTGGGTTTCTCGGAATAACTCTTAGGATGTTTCATTTGCATGCTTTATTTCTTGATCCTGGTGGTACCTTACTACAATAGGAGGCCTTATTTCAATTGTAACAAGAGCAGCAGATGACAAGTTTGTAGAAGGACCTAACCCTGTATTTAGATATGGCAGAGCTGATGACCAGTGTTACCCTTCAACACACGCACCAGTGTCAAGAAGTTGTTACGAGGATACTTAAATACTTGTTGCAGAATTTCTTTCTCTTTTTATCATAGGTTCTGCAATTTTATTTTTAGCTATCATAAAAATGGTCCAATCTGTCCTTTAATCTTCCAGTAATCAAAATTATCCATAGTTTTATGTGATATGGAGCAAGTTTTGCTTCGGTGGCTGTTCATGCTGTTAACTAGTTTCCTCCCATTTCTTAGCAAACCTTAGAGCTATAATTTCACTTCTCTGTATTCAGTTGTGATGCTGGTGAGGAAACTTGGAGAGCATTATAAAAACAGAAAATAGACAAGGTTAAGGAAGGTGATATTGCAAGAGTTAACTGTGATGTCTGACACAAAATCTTGTGCAGTGGAGATTGTGAACCAACAAACCAGAACTGCTGCCATCCACCTCCCTACCTCCCCTCATTTCATTTCAAGGCTACTGGTGGCAATGGAGGGTAAAGCTTGCATTTCTCCTCAGGAGTAAGAAATGTGTGGGGCACACTAGTGGGGATAAAAACATGAAAGAAGAGCTAGAAGGACAGTCACAGGCTGCACTGCAGTATTTCAACGACACTGGTTGTGCTTCAGTGAAATGTTATGATCCCAGCTTCCCCAGGTGCTGGCACCTGGACATGTGAACTCCTGAGGGTAGAGACTTACTCCAGTTGCTGGTACAGATCCCTTCCCTATCCCTCCCAGCTGTCCAGGATTCCCCTGGCCCCAGTGGCTGATCCCATTGTGTTCTCACCCCTAGAAATATGCAGGTGCTCTCACACACATACCTGTCTGTTTTCTCTAATATCCCTTAAGTCCTGTGCAATCCCAAACTGCTTTTGCCCTGCACCCCGTTATATGTCCCACCCCTAGACAGCAGCTCCCCTTAGTCTAAGAGGAGACTGGACAGCTGTTCCCCACAACTCATGGGATGGGTTCCATGGCCCATAGCTCTTCTGGGACAGCTCAGGAGTGCCTCCTATGTGTTCCAATCCACCATGTGTATTGTAGTGCCCCTCTGGGCTTGTGCAAATGGGCCCTTTCTGGGCTGATGGCCCCTGTGATGGGCCAAGGGAGTCTCCCAACAGGGGATCATTTGGGCTACTCCTCTCTCTGTTGTCTCTCTAGGCTCCTTTGCGGGTGTCTAAAGGAGCTTTGTCACATAACCAAGTAGATACAGACTTGTGTTTGTGCAGTTTAAAAGGTATATTTAAATCTGTTTGACATGCTAAAATTCAGTAACAGTAGATGTATCTACCACTTGTTTCATATATCTATCATGAATATAACAAGACGAACACCTAAGATTTATGGACTTTGTCAATGAAGTTTCGCGGCCTTGACTTTGTAAACTAACTATATTTTTAGTAGGATTTTCTTCCAAGATATGCCTTGTCATGATGGTCCTTAGTTTCATGAGCCATGATTTTGACTCAATACTTAGTTATTATTCAAGTTTTCTTGGGCAGAATGGAAAAGAGAAAAGCACAATAATGGCGTAATGCTAGCAAAATATAAAGTCACACAAATGAATTTGTTGGGTACTAAACAGAAATTTCAGCTTTTCCAACTTTTTGGTTGTCATTAAATCAATTTGATAACGGGTTGTAAAGCATAGTCTTGTTTTTGACTCACAGACCAGGTGACTCCCTTTTGCGATGCACACACGCCAGCCATGTGCTCCCCATATTGCCTCTTAATTGAATGCAATCCTGTTATGCACCACTGAAATGGCCTGACATCATTTCTCTGTATATGTGCTTCAAAAAATTTTCCTTTTATGTTGCAGGTAGAAAATTCATCCCTGTTTTTTTCCAAAGTGAACTGGACTTAGTAGGTTTTGAATGCTCTTAGACTAAGATGAAAGAAGGTTGTTGAAAATCTGTTTGTAGCTGAATTTGTTTCGGCTGAGCATTGTGAACTACCTTTTGAAGCTAAAAATATGTTTCTATAATTTTTAAAACTAGATTAGCAAGTTTGTTGCAGACAAAACTGTCTTCAGATAATCTTCAAATGTATATTTAGCAATATAATTCACAATATTTTAAATTCCTATATTTCAATAGGAAAACAGCTAGAGATTATATTATGATGCTATTTACAAGAGTCATCCTTTCTGCTTTAAAGGAGATGCAGAAGAATTTCGGTCTCGAACATCTACACAAATACATTATATTATATCCTGAACACAAAAAAACAAATGAGATTTTTTTTCCCTGAATTTATAACACACTCACAGAATTTCTCTTTTCATTGTTCATCTATACAGCATCCTACCAAAATGCTCTTAAGTCAGTGGCTCATAATATATTTGATTACAAATGCAGGAGCTTAGTTGAGAATTCAACATCCTTTCAATTTGGAAATGCATTATTATAATGACTGGATTGAGGCACATTATGAAGATAGAGGAGTCTCAGGGAAGTCACCTTTATCAAGAAAGACAGAAAATAATTGCAATCTGAGCCCCATTTTCACAAATTAATGGCTTTTCTGCTGAGGTTTCACAGGCTAGCTAATCTTTATGTTTAGCAACACATTCTTCAGGGCATGTCCCAGTGCCTTTTCTGAACAAGGACCACTTATGAGTTTATAATATTGTAATTAAGTCAATGGCCACTCAGTCATAAATGAAACTTAGCAATCAGTGATTAAAAATTAAGGATTTGTCAAAGCCTCAGCATTCTTTTAAAATGAACATCATGTCTTATTTAAACCTCTCTGAACAGTTATGTTTAATACTAGTGAGGTTCCCCTGATCAGTAAATCTCCATAGCCTCACGTACAGCTTAAGAAGTAAAGGGTGTGAATTAAGTGAATGTCGGTACTGTACTAAAGATAAATTACAGGACCAGTGTAAAAGCTGTGCAGGAAGTATCTCCCCATTCTAACAATGATATTTCCTTTTCTCCTAGATCAATTACCCAAAACCCAATTCACTTTAGATACAGCCTTCAGGTAAATATAAGAAAATTAGTAATCCTCAGTCACAAAATCAGTGAAAACCTGACTTGTCCATTTAGACTTCTTAGAACAACCAATGACCACATTTAACAGGTTGGGAGTCTTTGTTTGGTTTTCAGTGTGGTATATTGACATTATGTACTTTAAAGCCAACAGACTTGTTTGCACTCCTCAGAATACCTGTCAAATCATAACAAATGTCTGCCAAATCACTCTGTTTATCTTTTCAGATGGCCCACTTATTTACAGAAGAGACACCTGAAGTATATCACCAGCCAGCAATGGATCTGGTCAGAAACTACTTTTAACCAGAAATACTAGACTTTCCTGGATTATAAAAAAGGGACTGCTTTGGAATTAAAAAGCAAAATAAAAAAAGGAAAAAAAAAAGTTATAACTAAGGAGAAAACTGCCACACAGATACAGAAGTTTAAAAGCAGTCAGTCACAATCTCAAAAAACCCCGATAGTCTGAGCTTAATAAGATCCATAGTATTTCTGAAAAGGGAGCAGTTTGTATTTTCTTATGATGTGAAGTGCAAATGAAAAACAAAGCAAAACAAGCAAAAAACCAGCTCAGCTCCTTTATTTGCCTCAGAGGTGAAAATGTCATGTCCCTGCAGTCCAGTAGACTTTGGAAAACAAACAGTATCTCCAGGCCAGGGTCACAGTTTGAATACCCAGTATATTCTCTGTAAGAAAATATTTCAGCCAGGAGCAATCAGTATACTTCTGAGTCCTGAGCCTTGCAGACTTAGTTTATCTGTTTATATCTTCTATTTTCCCTTTTTCCAGGTTATTCTTTTTTGAGCTAATTTCATGGATATGTCTACTGGCTGAAGTTTAACATCAGCTGCAAGATGTGTGGCAATAATTTTGATCAGCTTCAAAAAAGGCAGTGACTCTCCCTTAAGCTGTTAGTGCACTTCTTCCTTGCCAGTTTTAGGCTTCTGCACTTCAATGACCTCTGCAGCTTTGAGATGTTTGCATATATAGCTTGATGAATCTCTTCAAGACTGTGCTGCTATTTTTTCTGGGTTTCTTATCTATCACCCCTTCCTCCTGACACTTGTTTCTTCAGGCATTCCTGTGCTGCCATGCAAGAGTGTTTAAAAAAAAATAAATCAAGCACTGACACAACCACTCATTCATGCAGCTGATCTCTTACTGATGTTCTGTTCAGTCATTACTGCCAAATGTCCTGTAGCAGCACAGAAACTAATGGTTGTCATCCCTTATGACTGAGGCACCATCATGAACAGGGTCATTATTCTGTTTTCTAATCACTGTGCAATGATTACTTCTTGCTGCAGACAGCTGATGTATCATCATCTGTGATGTACTACATGGATGTTCTTACCGATTGGCACCTCTGTCTTCAATGTAATTTGCTAAGGGTCTAATGGAAGAAAACCTTACTAGTCTAGTTTAAATTATCTACTCTGATAGAGTTGACACCAGGAAAATGTATAATTCTCTCTTTCTTTAATTTCCTTACATCTTGAGGATATTTAAGGAAACTATTTGGCATCATTTTTCAGCATGTATATTCAATGAGGTCTACCTGAAAGGTGAAGGTCCTTCATCAGTCAAACATTTTTTCTGGTAACTTGATGATATAAAGAGGCTTGGGCAGCTCCAGATGCATCAACCTTCTTGCTCTGACTATCAGGCAGAAATGCTTACTATGTGAATCAATAAAGAAAACACAAGTTTATGTCAATAATTGACACAAAATACATAGGTTATTTATCTTGTGCATTGTTTTGTGTATTTCTCTACAAGTGCTTCATTGTTTAGTGGCTTCTCCTCTGTCTTGCTGACATCAAATTTCATCACTCTGATGTACAGCTGATATATAGCTATCCTTTCCCTATTTTGCTTACTTCTGTAGAGTCTAATACATGGGAATCTATATTCCATAGAAGAGTCCTAAGTTGTTAGTGTAAAACAAACACTTTAAATTGTGATTTTTAGGTCTGGGTCAAAATTCTGGTAATGAATCCATGATCTGTTTGATTTTGTTATACATGGACCAGAAGAAATGCATACACATGCAAGGAGAACAAGTAATCAAATGATTTCTTAGCATCAGAAAGAACATATAGAATTTGTCTATGGGTGGGATATTGCAAGCTTTTTAACCCTCTGTTTCTATATGCACTGTCTGTAAGTTGCTGAAACAGTCAAAAGGAGAATAAATATCATTTGGTATCAAGTTTTTACACCAGGTGATTCATCATCCTAACCAAGGATTGGTATAGTTACACTTTTCTAAGCTCCTACGTTTCTGCACATCACTTTTTTTTTTTTTTCAAATCAGCATAGAATACTGCATTTTTACTGAGAGTTATTTATTTGTTTGACCTGACCATTGTCATGGATGGACATGTTTTCATTACTTTAGAAGGGTCAGAATTATATAAAACTGTCTTGCTAACCCTCTTTTGTTCCTGGTGTTTTGTTTTTTTTTTTTTTTTAATCAATTTAAAACATAATTTTTAAAAGAGTTATCTTGTTACAGCTACTTAGAAAGTTGGTGACAATTTGTATTTTGGGTTTGCTCTTATTTTTGTGTGTCTTAGTAAACACATCACCTGTTACTGATTAACTTGGATGTGACTCCTCAAAATACAAAGCCCCATTCAGTTGCAGTACGTTCCAGCTGCTTTACAGCACCTCTGTTTCACAGCAGAGCAGTAAAGCTGGCTAACCAGTTAGTCAGACTGATTTTGCAGCTGCTTTTACATCACTGAAGAGAATGAAAGCAGTTGGTCCATAAAAGGTAATTTGGCCCACATTCCTTTACACAGAGTATTTGGTTAGAGATCTTAAAAATTACTGTTGCTCTCTTTTGTGAGCTGGAGAATATGGTGATTCAAGCTCATCTTTGAATGTTGTTACAAAGCTAAGTGTCTGTATACGGCTGTATGTTTACAATGGCCCTGAAGGTTACATGTAATGCTTCTGCTGTTGTTATGTGTTTTTCTCTTTAACAGTGAGGTCAGACCAGATAGTTTAGATAGTTTCTAGTCAATAACCTGTGGAAGATAGACTCTGATAGTTTTTTCCACCTGTCTGATAACAGTGTTTTTACTCCTGGTTCCAGAACTGTCATTTGGTTTGTAAAAAACACTTAGGTTTGTAAAAACCAAATAAAGTTTTAGAATCTTTCTCATAACAGACTAGCTTGCCAATAGATTAATAGCTGTATTTGTCCAATCCAAAAAGACACAAACAAAACCAATCGACAACCCCCCCCCTCCCAAAACAAAAACAAACAACCAAAAAACCCCACCCAAACCCCACTTCAGATGCTTAGAAAAGATTTTAGGTTGCTGGGTAGTGAATTCCCCTGACAGTAGTACAAAGTCTAGTTCATAATATTCTGTGAACAAGTAGAGTTATCCCACAGCTTAAGCAAGTACCCAAAGTTGAAATGCTCATATGTACTGTGCTTCAAGGGCCCAAATTCTACATCCAGGTCTTTGAGATGCAGCAGGAAAAACCACAAAATTCAGCTTCAACTAACGTGGAACTCAGTCACTCAGAGTAGGCAGAATTACTTCAGAAATGATCGCTCAGTCTCTGCTCACTGAGCACCCCTCTATTTGATGGTAGTGCTCTCTGGATGCTCAGAGTCCTGCTCCTGAGCACATGAAGAAACAAGAGCTCTTTTAAGTTCTGCTTGCTGTTTAGTACTTACATCCATTGGTGGGCCAGATCTGGTCCATGATCTTAGAGCAAATCTGTCTCATACAAATAGTATTGGACCTGTGACACAGACGAAGCACAGTAGTAGTCACCTTCTTTTAAAACTGTTAATAATTTTGTCTAGGTCTTTATGGAAAAAACTGTCAGGGGCAGGCAGAGTGGGGAGAAGGGGGTTTGTGGTGAGGCAAAGCACTTGTACCATGAGAAACCTGCAGACTCAAGACATTGTCTTCCACAGAGAGTTAAAACCTTCTGTCCCGGGACAGGACATGGTCTCTCTTTCTCATTGAAGCTGTGCCACTGTGAAGCAGGAATATAATATTTGTATTTTCTCTTGCAATTCTCAAGACCCAGGTTTGGAATACCTTTATTCAGACAGAAAAATGGTCAAAAAGCAAGTGTGAGGGATAAGGATTACAGTCTGGAGAGGCTGTTTTATGATGGGTCTAAAGAAACTTGACTTATTGAATGTATCTAAATGAAGGTTCAGAAGAATAAAGTTGCTATCCATATATTCACAGAGAGTGGAATTGAAAATTAGAAAGAAAGCTAGTTGAACAAAAAGACAAAATAGCTGAGAATAAAGTAATTCTGAAAAATGAGGGACAGTTTCTGTGATCTAAATAGTGAAGATTTGGGACTGTCTCCCAAGAGGAAAATAACTGATGCCAAACAGTTTCAAGAAGGAGCTCAGTTTCCTTTGTTTGCTTGTAAAAAAATTATTTGACTTCAGAATATTAGGTAATTTAAAAATGTATTTCACTGAGATACAAAGTAAATACTTCAAAACAATATTCTATCTAGAAAACCTCCTATCTTAAGTAGCACAACAGGAAGCTTCACGCATAGAATCCTACTTGGAGCGACTCAAGTTTAAATGAAATAAAATGGAATGTGTTTTTTATGTCTTCTGCACATTCTTTGTATATTATATGTATTATACATATTCTTTGTATATTATATGTATTATATACATATAATATATAAAGAATACTGTTAAAGCTGCATTCCATGCTCTAGAACATGTGAGGATTAACTTTTCTTGTGCAAATTTAATGCGCTCTTTTAAATATACTGTACAATATTAAACAGATTTTAATTATATGGCTGTGGAATATATTTCTCTACAGGCCACCTGTCTGATACCACATATAGGATAAAATGGGCTCACTTAGTAGAGTAGCCATTCAATATAATTTTTCTTCAGTTTCCCTGCTATTCAAACACCACTTTGAATAAAAAATCTGTAATTGTGGGTTGGGGTGTTATGCCTCACAATAACATTTTTGCCAGCCATCTTTTCTTCCCTTTCCCGTACCCTTTCCCTTTGCTTTCCCTTCTTGCCCCTTCCCTTTCCTTTCTCCTCCCCTTCCCTCCGCTTTCTTTCCTTTTCCCTTTTTTTTCCTTTCCCGTCTTTCCTTTTTTCTTTCTTTCTTTTTTCTTCCTTTTTTTTCTCCTCTTTTCTTTTTTTCCTATTTTTCCTATTTTTTCTTTTTTTTCTTACTTTTACTAATTAAAACTAAAGAATTTATGCTTCTGATAGTCTGAGATGTGCTGTTTATTAAACTAGTTCCTAGAGAGTGTGAATTGAAGCTCAGAATTACTAATGAATTTTGTGAGACATTTAAGGATTATAAGTTACCAATCTGAGGTGATGATCATATTCTTCAGAACACTTAACAGTAGATAATCCTCCATATATAAAAACCAGACACCCTCTAAAAGAAGAATGCATCACTAGTAGACATCTCTAAAAAGGGATTTCTTGACAAAAGACTCCACCATCTTTTCCTGGATACACTATTTATACCTGCTCAGGTTCCTTTTCCACAGCCTTTTCCTAGCCTGGATCCTCCTGTTCTCACCTACCTACGGGCCCACTTTTGTAATCTGTATTACTTCATATTTTCCATAAGCAGCCTTATCTCTGGGCTCCTTTTCCAGTTGGTCTGGCCTTGATCTCTAATAATCTCTAGTGGGTTTTGCCTGCAGTTTCCATGGAGACAGCTTATCACTTTCCTGGATCTGTGTTTCAGCATCACTGATGAGCCCTCTTTTTCAGTCCTTCATGTTCACCTTTGTCTCTTTCATCCATCTTGGTTCAACTTCTTGATTTTTAGATCAAGCCTTCTGTCTCTAATTCAGTTCTACTTCCCAGTTTTCCTACTTTTTTGTCACACTTTCCTTACACTGTGTCTTTTCTCCTCTTTTCCCTCATTTCAGCTACTGGCAGAAAGTGTGGTGACAAGGACACTTCCCTGCAGCGCCCATGTGCAACCAGGTCCCACCTGTGAATGGATTTTGTAAGGAAGCTCTTTACTTCATCTTGGAGAACACTTGTGGGCTCTGGGGCAGTAGAGCATGTGAAGCCTGGCCAGTTGGGTGATAAGAAATGCTGAGGAGAAAAACATTAGCATCAATTTCTTTGTCAAAATAAACTTCTCTTCACATCTTGTACAAAGGCCTTTTAATGAGTCCAGATTTAGGCTCATGCTTACAAGTTGGAACAACAGATCTTTTGCTCTCTAACAATTTTTTTTACAAATATGTAGCAGTAGATTTTTTCACTTGGTTTCATTTTTGGAAGTGGTTACTTTAGGGACTTTCATTAGGCCTTTAGATTTTACATCAGATAGAACCAGATCTTAAATTCCTGTGAGGAATAATAGATGCCTAAATTCTTATTAATTTCAGTGATAAAACACAGATTAGGAACTGGATTCTTCTACTTTATTTAGTCATCAAGAGAGCTACTCTCTAAGCCAGTCATTTTAGGATCTCAACTTCTTTTTTAATGGAAATGCAGAATAATTCAATGAATTATATAGTTGAAAAAGAGATGCAGTGTGCAATTGAAAACTGATTTTTATAATACAAGGTTGAACAGTTTTACTCAGGTAATACTGCCAAAAGGTATGTTTCTATAAATGTCAGTTCAATTCTTAAGAGCTTTTTATTTTGCTCTTAGGAAAAAGACAGTCATCCCTGCCTCTGTTGTCTTATGTTCTTCTACTCATGTTTTTCTCTTTGTTATTCTGTACTTAATAGTAGATACTTAAAAGTATCTTATTTCAAAGTTTCCAATATCAAAAATCTCAAGAGACTATTATGAAGAGTATTACATAAAGTAACCACTATACTACTCAAGAATTCCAGCACAATAATAAGTCACTAACTCAAAAATGTTAACTGAATCAATGATTTTATTCATATGAATAAGCATTAGGAGACGAGTGCACAGAATAAAAATTTAAATATTCCAGTGAGAGCTTTAACACAGAGATGTTTTGCTTCAAGAGGAATTGGTTCTGTAACTGTTGCTAGTGAGTAAGTGACACAACCTTACAGATATTGGGGTGTAACCGTTCCTAACACCCAGGTGAAAAAAAGCTGCCCTTCTCTTTCACCAGTGCAATGGTGAATCATTTGTACAGTGATATGGTAAGAAAAAACGATTATACTTTAGAAATATTGTGAGTACTATAAAAAGAAGCTTTCTGTCTCAGAAATTATTTTCAATAAGATTTGAACTTATAAAATCAAAGGCACTAAAGCTTTTGGGTGCCTGAATTCCTATGAGTTTCAAAGTTTCAAAGTTTCAGTAAAATAAAAATTGTTTTGTAGATTCATGTAACCCTCTCCTAGGTATCCATAATAAAAGCATCTAAGCAAGTCTTCTGAGATCTCTTTAAATGACCAGCAGGGATAGCTAGTAATTTTTGGGGTGCAGAGCTGGTGCCCATCATTAGTCGTTTAGAATCATGGAGATTGGAAAGACCCTCCAGGAGTCAAATACTCTGCTCAGAACAGATCTAATTAGATGAGGTAGCTCAAGGCTCTGCACAGCCCTGTTTCCAAGGACTAATATTCCACCACTGCTCTGAGCAATGTGTTCCACTATTCTATCAACATCAAAAAAAGTTTTTCTAATACCTAATCAGAATTTCCCATGTTTGTACTTGTATTCTTTGCCTCTCATGCTACTACTGTGAACCATTGTGAAGAGCCTGGCAGTTGGCCTTTGCTGCAAGGGCACAGAAAGGATCCCCCAGCCAGAGCCCTGGCTGTGACACCAGGGACACACAGACAGTTGTTGACCTGCTAGATGAGACCACTTCCGCTCTAATCTTTCCCCTCAGCGACAGGCTTGAGCAGACACAACACAGGCCCCCTCATGCCTTTTATCCTTGCCCTCAGAGATTTGCAGTTGTTCTCAATATGTTTTTCATTACCCCCCAGCAGTACCAACAGTGTCCAAATGGAAAAGCAATACATCAAGGAGGCAGACAAGCCTCAGCAGTGCCTCTGCAGCAGCCTGGAACCTAGCTCTGGCCAAGCAATGAATCTGAGATGCTAATTTGGGTCAAGCCACCAGACTGGTGCCTTGGTCCCCACAGGTGGGAGTCTTCAGTAACTATAACTTGCCTCTTCTCTTCTGTGTAGACAAAAGCTTTGGGTGCAGTCAGCTCTGATAAACCCCCTTAGAGGTCTTGTTTGCCCTCACCAGTGCCCAGGGAAATGAAACTATTCTAAAATCGCAAATCTGTAAATGAAGCAAGAACAGTTTTTCAAGCTCTCCACCCCCAGTGTGACCATGACCTCCAGCTCTGCCTCATCGCTCATTTTTCTTGTCTGAGGCTCTTCTCAGCTGAATTTTGACAAAGACGGCAGTCTGCGGCAGCTGCTCTTTCCCCTATGTACTCTCACACCAGATGATTTGAAAGGTTATCTCAGGGCTGGCAAAAGATTTGTGTCCTTCTGAAATAACAGCTAAGGATCATGCTATTTGCCTAGGGGGTATATGGGATACTTGAATGCACAGCAAATACTTGGGCAGTGATTCAATCAATCTTTGTTGTCCTCTGGAAACTCCTCTTCAAAGTTCTTCAGTGAAAATCCTTCACACGTCGTGCTCAGTATTGGTCCATCCTCTGTATGAGATACCGCTGTTTTCTTCTGAGGAGTGAAGTAAACTAAAATTTTCCTTTGAAGTATATTTGCCCATTCGATTCCCATTAACTTACCATTTGAAAGAATGAAATCTTAAATTTACACTGCCTGTAGTACATCACAAGTTATGTACTGTGAGAGTGGTAGGGATTTTCAAAGGAGTTCTAATGTGTAAAATGCTCTAATCCTATTGGTGTTTAATTGGTGTTTAGCTTCAAAAAAATCTCTGTCAAAACAGGATTTAAATAGACTTGCTTGATTCTATCGTGTTTGAAGTCATTGAGTTGTTATTAGCATTTCCTCATCATCAATTAAATTTCTTCTAAGATTAAAAGTGATGAGTGCCATTATCTTTTGCTGTTAAGTAAGTATCCTCAACTGCACTATCTGAGCAATACAAAAATAAGGTTTTTACCTATATTTTTGATCACTTATAAAATGGACTTTATCAGTTACAGCTCTTTCCTTCTCTTGTTAATTACAATGTGTTTCTAAATTCAAGTATGTTACATATACTGCATGGAAACATATTTTCCTGAAGAAAATATGCTACAGATCGTAGCAGCACAAGATAAATAAATGAAGCTATGATAGTAAGTTCAACTTTACTGAAAAGAAATTGAACATGTATCATGTAAGTTAAAAGGAATTGCAGTATAACTTCACCACAAACAGAAGTCTTAGGTATGTTAATCCAACAACTTTTTAAAAGAAGGTGTATGTTTATTTTTTAATAAAAACTATGTTTGCTGATTAGCAAGTTCAAGGGAATGTACTTTCCTCTATTTAAAAGAACTATAGCTAAAGAGGAAAAAAAATCCCCACCTTTTAAAAGCAATAATTTTAATGGCTCAGATTTCAACTAGTGCTAGGTAGAATGCCTTGAAAAAATAGCAAATTATTCTTCAAAACTCTCTGAAGCCTCTTAGGATTGAGTTTGGTTGCTCGAAAAAGCTCTCTCCTACTTGTAGACTTTATGGTTGCAGATTGTATGATTGTAGATATTTGTCTCACTTCTGTTAATGTGGCTTAAATGACTAAACAGAAGCTTAGTTTGGATTTTAACCTCTAGACTTCTGTTATTGATGATAGAATCAAAGGGAAAAAGGAGCAGGGATGTACAGTGGCCTGTTGCCTTCCATCAGGTTAGAAAACTATATACAACCCACTCAGAAGAAATGAGAATGTATGGAGTGCTTATTCTAACAGCAACTGGAAGGAAAATGTGATTCTTTTGAAGCGTTGCAGTGGCTCAGGGCATTGCATGTTAGGATAAGGACTAGGGCTGGCATATAATAATTATTTTAGTAAACTGTGAAACACATATGCACAGGTCACAAAGCAGAATATAGAGTGGCTACTGAAAACTCAGGAATAGAGGACTGTAATGAAAAAACAACAATATTTTTCTGATACTTCAAGGTTACTTAATCAGGAAAACAAAAAAATTATGTACCTTATTATTAGAAAATCAGATAGAAAGCTACATATCATCTCAATAGGTCACAGTATTTCATAATTTATTAATGAAGTATGTAATAACTTTAAAAATGCATATAGTCATATTTTACTTTATAGGTTAATGTACTACATCATAAAATGCTTTCAAAGAATCCATTGTCTACCATGTAATATATGAAAAGTCTATACATACTATAATCTCCATTGCATACTCTGACTAGTAGTAATGTATTTCATGTCAAAAACCACTTCTGAATGTCACCTTATGCTGTAGTATATCCTCATAGCTCAAGTAAAAATGGTGTCAAAAATCCACTTAAGAACATTTCAATAATCTGTTCTGACTTTTGAGCTTTCATGATTTAGCAGCAGTTTTAAGGATATGTCAACCTATAGCACAGTTCAGTACTTCACAAAGCAGTATGGCTGTCTAGAACCATTTATCTTTTCTTTTAAGCAGTCTTATTTAAAACTAACTGCAGTGATTTCTTGTCTAGTATTGAAAATACCAAAGAAATTAGCTCAGAAGAATATCGGTCTGAAGAGTAAAGGAAAAGAGTTTGTCTGAAATACATTAAAATTGAGATGTGCCTAGAGATTCAAAAATAAGCTAAAATATTTATTTTCATGTTAATTAGAGATAGGATGCTTCCCAGACTGAATATTAACTCTGATTAGTTTGGGCTATGGGATTAATAGTTTTATTTTTTTCCTTGCATGCCATCACAACTCAAAGGTTAATTCATGCTCAGTCAGAACAAACAAATGTCCCCACAGAAATAAGCCTGTTGTACAGCCTTCTGGAAATTAGTTATTTAACTACTGTTTTGCAACCTTACCCATCAGAGTTTCTATAGTAGTGTGTTGCTACATTATTAGCAAACTGAATTAGCTCCTAAAGATGGTGCTTTTTCTCTTGAATGCATTAAAGAGTAGCTTTTAAGCAATATAAACAAATAATAACTGAATTAGATTAAATTGTGCATAATTTTCTGTGCAGAACTGGGTGATCTCCTGAATATCAGTGGCAGCGTACTTGTTGTAGGGTGAGATTCAGAATGGGGAGAAGCTGTTGCTTCATTTGAATTCTGTGCTGGAGAGCAGTAGAGAAACACTGAGAAGCAGAGGGGAGAAAAGGGCAGCTGATGCTGCAAAAATCTGTTAAATTGCCATTTAAAATACACAAATGTTTATTATACAGGTCTGGCATGGGATTCACAAATGTTATACAAATAGCACAAAGAAGCTGTGATTTTAGGATGTATATAGTATGTAGTAATTTCAATGTAAAACAAGGGCCATGCTGGATTAAAACATGCCATTTACAAAATGTTCTGACCTGGAAGAAAGAAAGGGATTGAGGGTTAGGTAGGAAGTCAATTTTAAAACCTTATTCTATTATTCCAGCTGTGCTAAATATTCAACACAGTGAATGCACCATGCCTGGGAAATACTCCCACCATTTGCAAATCTAAAATGGCTACTGAAATATTAAGAAAAAGAAGAATATGGGGGTTTGGGCAGTTTTGTTGATGATTTTTAAAAAATTTTATTTTAAAGCTACCTAAACCATGAATGTTTCACAAGAATTGTCTATGATTATGAATTATAATAATTGCCTTGGCAGCAGAAATGATCAATTTTTGTTTCTCACACTTCTACCCACTGATTCATCACTGCCATAATCACTACCAAGTGTCTCAGTGCTGAAACTCCTACAGCTAGATGATAAATCTTCTGTCTTTCAACAGCTGGAAGTTTTCCCCTGGATTTGACCTTATAGAGTAGAAACCAAACAGAACTCAGCCCTGAACCAGTGGTCATTTTAGTCTCTAGGATAGTGGCATTGTTTCAATCACAGCTAGAAACATCCAAGCGTGTAGTTTGAGTAAAGGAAAATAAGCTTCATGAAATGATTATGGTTCAACTGTCTTAACTGAAGAGAGATTGTCTTGGGTCCAGTGAGCTGCTGAGGGTTCCTTTGAGACTGGACAAGTACAAAATTAACAGTAAAAATTTGACTGTTCAGTTACTTGATGGTGGGTGAATGATACTAGAAATGTGAAGGGATATGCAGTGCTGTTTGTGTGTGAAAGCTGATTGCTGGAGCTGGAGGAGAGCATGTCTGATGTGTAGGAAAAACTGCAGGATAACAGATGTTCAGGAGATGACAACAGGATATCTTACTGGATTAAGCCAGCATCAGATTGCAGTGGAGGGCAAGAATATGAGTTGTGTAGATACAGAGGTTTATACTGTCAATTACTACAATGCCAATACAAATACAGCCCATCAGTTGATTTTGCAGCTGAACTCTAGTCTACTGAGAGGACATCAGTACTGTCGTGTGTGATGTGATGCTCTCTTTATGATAAATCAGAGTCATCACAAAATTGGACTCATCACATCTCTTGGACTATTTCAGTGTGTTTCTGTGCAGTCATGTATCTTCCTCAGAGTTGCTTTTAGCAGCAAAAAGTCTCACTAATAACTTCAGACGCGAATGTGCACTTTCTTTAGTAAGATAATAAGTTTGCAACAAAAGCCTTTTGTCTTTGTATAATGAATGTGATTTTTTTCCTCTTAAACTAGACTTTCACCCAGAATTCTTCATTGCTATTTTATGCTGACCTTTCATACCACAAAAGACGTAGCCAGAGATGTGTAGATTATATGGCTGATCTTATACTTGGCCATAAGAGAGTAACAAGTCATAATTGATGTGCCTGAGCTTTCTATTGACATTTATTTTATCATGTAATACAAAAACGTGACTACTAATAATATGGGCCATTACTAGTCTTTGTCTTAACTAGCATTTAAATCAGTACCTGTTGTGATATCCCTGTGCTTTATTACTAACTTGTTTAGCAAAGAACAATGTCAAAATGCAATCCTTACTGCCTCATGACATATCTTTCAGGTGTGTGTATGTTTAAAGAATGACCAGTTTCATAACATTGAAACAAAGGTGCTGGAGTTTATTTCAAGCTCCCTTTAAACATAGTGCTTTTTTGTGTGTGTCACAAAATCCTAAGGTGATTAACCAGAGTAATCAGACTGATCAATCTATCTGATCTGCAGAATAGATAATTTCATCTAGTGAAATGGAGAAAACCAAAATCCTATGTTTCTGTGGAAATTAAGGATGTTTATTAACTGATGAAAATAATAGCAAAATGGGTTTGAATGCTAAAATATAGTAGCTCATCACAACTCTATCTCCAGGAGACTTGTGGAAAGTAGAGGGCATTGATATTAGATTGAGATCAGTAGAGTTAAATAGCAAACTTTAAAAATCTGTCAGCAGTGGTGACTATTCTATCCAATAAATAACTCTAATAATTCTATCCTAATGCATATAGAAACACATGATTATTATCAATGTGTATTTCTGCAAGGCCATGTGTACCCAAAATAGTATACATGGAAAGAGAACTCGGAATACTACACTCTTAATGTGCAGTTAATATAATGGTTTTTAAGTAAGAGAGTTGCACAGACCATTGGCCCAAATATGTAATTCAGAGTTAAGGTGTCCTGAGTGTGTGTGACTGCTGTATTCTTGAAGTACAACAAAGGGGAAGGAAGTAGCAAAAGCTTGGAAATGGATCATCAGGAAGAAAAAAATTACATTTTCATATATTTGAAAACGGAGAAATCCAAAGGCAAGAGGTATATGTAATCAATGAGAAATATTTCTAGCCTTAATTAAGACTTTCAGAAAACAACTGTCTTTTAATCTGAAAAATGATTAAACATACTAGATATTCACTGCTGCCAGACACATCTTCCTGGTGTTGTTTATCTCATGTTACTTGGATTTGTGCTCCATGCCCTCGGCTGACGGGCAGGAACAGCTGGATAATATGAATTTTGTTCCTGTCAGGTTACAGATTATTTTTAAGTGAAGCACAACTTAATTTTATGGACAGTTTGCTGAAACTTATTTTACGCCTTGGTAAAGCAATTTATAATTCTGATGAACTATGAAGTATTTGATTATTCTATATTACTATTTTTCATTGGTTTAAATGAGAGTTCTGTTGGCAATTTAAACCACTGAGAGAGAAAATTTTATCTTGGACTGGACATGTTGCTAGTCATTGAATATATGTACTGTCTTCTGAAACAGGTACCTGGTAAATTGTGAGAGCCAAGATAGGAACAGATGGAGTTGAATGACATAAAAATGTTAAATATAATAAAAATTTATATCAGTTTCTTATAATTACCAGAATGAAAAATAGCTTTAAGATTTCAACCATATGACAGCTTCCAAACATAAAATATGTTTGATACAAATTTGCATTTAAAGAAAATTTAAAATAATCTTATTTTTTTAACAAAAAAATTGATTTCCATGATAGATAAAGAATTATAAATTCACCTCCTCGATGTTTACCAAGTTGTGGTATGGAGTCTGAACTTGAGATCCCAGGCTGTGGTTAGGATTGTTGAATTATTTTCATCTCCAAACCAAGGTTGTTAGCACTGCTTTTCAGTCCTGTTATTTGTCTCTTCAAGAAAAAGAGATGGCTCACATGCCATCATTATTGTGGCTTTTCTGTTCTTCTCTATTTTCTGTATTGGCTTTCTAAAAAAATTTCAGGCAGAGTATTTCAGACAGCTCTGTGGTACTTACAGTTCCTATCTGCTGTGGTCACACAAGGATGTAAGCAACCATACATGTGCTCAGACAGTTCCTTAAAGCGACAATGCAGCAAATAATATTTGTACATCCAAGATCCATAGTACTGAAGCCAGAAAGGCACTGCACAATTGATGAATATGTAGTGAAAGGATGAACACAAAACGAAATTAACGAATTGTTATATTGCGAGCTTTGTTCTAAAAGCAGATTGGAGGCATGCTCTGTTTTTCCAAATACTGTAAATTTTGTTGAAGATAACAAGGCAAAAAACTAGATTCACTTTACTCCTCATAACTCAGCCAGTGCATTGCAAGAGCTACATGGTACAAAGCTCTGTTCCAAATATGCTGTATTTTAACCTGCTGTCATGTACACCAGGTCTCTTTCAGTATTTTTGTCTACTTTTCTCAGAATGGTGACAGTGAGCAGAGATGTCTGTTTATTCAAAATAAAAATACAAATATTTTAAATTAAACAACACACTGCAAAGTAGCTTTTACTTCCAAAGTTGTTAATATTTTATGTCATGTTTATTAAGCCCACAAGAATTTATCTTCTTTTTCCTTTTTTTTTTTTTTTGTTTCAGAGGACAGCTTGTTCATCAATATTTGAATTAAAATAATTTCCATGGGATTATTGAAAAGGATGAAAAAAAAAGGGTAGATGACATTGTATACCCTTACTCAAAGAAGAATGAGGGTTTCTCTTTCTCATCATGCTGTACCTCAGAATAAGTGTGTAGCAGGAAAACATGGTGTACTGCATATTAAATCTACCCCTTATTTTCATAACATGCAAATAATTTCCATTTTTTTCCTGTCTTTTACCTACAGCTATCTTCTTTAAAAATATTTCTATTGAATTTATAAGTTTCTTGCAGCAAAAAGTTAAAACTTTGTGACTGCATCCTTATGGCTCGTGGTTAGTTATTTAGCTGTTAGTGTGAGGAATATATTCTCTTGCTGCTCAATTCTGTGTGGTGGTGGTAAGTTTCAATGTGTAATAGTATCATAAATAATGGTTTCTTGTCAACCACAAATAAGAAACTCATACATGTGATTAAAATTTGCCTAAAGTGAAATGTAGCATCAGAAATCTTGCCCTCAAGGTCGGTGGCCTTTCTAGTGAAGAAATGTAAAAAAATTAACTTACACCCAGTTATAGCCAACACAGCTTCTTTTCCTGGTAATTGCCATGCTTCCCAAGCTGCGCTGTCTAGATCTTCTAACTTGTCTGTCATTTTAGTCACATTTCTCCTTTGGTTCCATGATGTCTGCTACGGTTTCTTTTTAAAGAAAATAGCGAAGAAAGAGAATCTAAAATATCAGGGAAAAAAGTGCCTTCCTTCTCCCATTCCATTCTTAACTGTTTCTACAGTAGTTCATAATCTAAGTCTCTTACTTCCTGACAAACTCTTCTCTGATCTATTGTTCTTCCTCAGTTTCTCATCGGTCAATGGCATCTGAATCATCAAAACAGACATTGTTATCCTGTCGTTAAATGATTGTAGAGCCGGGTAATGACCTTTGCAGTGTTTATTTGGCATCTAACAGGATGGGAGACTTGGACAACTGCTATAGTACAAGTGTCACAGGGCTTTCTGCCACTGCTGCCACTTGCCTTGACTTCTCAGTGAACACAAGAGCTTCCTTGCTTCTGGAAGTAAACTCATTATCTTGCTTTTGCAAACAAAATCTCTTTAGCTTCATCTCCTATTTCTTCTCAATAAATTAATTCTGAGATATTGTATAGGAAATGGGGCAAACCATAAGTAGCTGTGAGGGCAGCTTTTATATAATTTACCTGTCAGAGTGGAAAATGTAGCAGCTGGTGGGTGCCTAACCCTCCTTACTCTACGATTTTTATTAGATACTTCATGAGCAAGTTTTGTTCCAATATAATCAATGAATCTATGTCTTACAGCAAAAAAAGAGAGAAAGCAAGGACACAAAACTCTTTCTTACTCTTTAACAGTGCAATTTTATTAATCAGAAGAGATATCAGTGAAGAATCACTCTCAAAATTCTAAGATAAATGATGAATCTTCCCCCTGCCTCAGATTAAGTTCTTAAAAGCTCATTATTCTGTCATCTGTGCTGACTCTATAAACTGCCAGGATGTCTAAAGCTTTAAGTTATTTTGCTGTAAATTTGCCTTCTGATAAGGTATGAGGGTTTCAGAAAAGGAAACATGAGGAAAGGTTTCTTTGAATAACAGAAACTCAGTATGTGTTCAAAGTGCAAATTAATTGTTACAAACTATTTGACAAATATTTAATCTTTTTACATACATTTAATTTTTAAAAGACATCCCATTTTAACCTGTGCTTTTATAGGAAACAGGCTTTCTAGACAGTTTTATCTTGTACTGTCTCATAAGTTAGAACCCCCAAAATTGTTTATATTAAGGTGTTGTTATATCTGCATGGATAATCCTTATTCTTGATTCATCATACTTTAAAATTAAGCATAAAATTACGGATTTTCCTTGAAATCATAGACTTTCACTGTTAAGTTTTGCATGCTTTCATATGTACTTAGAATTTTCTTTACGTTTTTGCATGTGTTTTTCAAAATACATGTCTATACAAAACTTGTGAGAAAGAAGGCTCATAGCATTGTTTCTTAAATCAAAACAGACCTAACCAGGGAGATATTACTCACGATAGCTAGAGTTTTTTGTGCCAGCAAGCAAAGACTTCTTACAAAAAAAAAACCCCAAAGCCTATGAAGATTAACCACTCATGAAAAGGGCCACCCTCTCATGGTTTGCTGTGGGAGCACAGCCAATTTGCCTTCTGAAAACAGGTCAGCTTTGTTTGCTGTCATGCTGTCAACACTGCCATGATCGAGTAAACAGTAGAGGAGTTTGGAGACAGAATGTGGGAGGCAGGTAGCAGGTACAGTTAGAGGAACTTGCTAGGTAATGTATTTGTTATTTACATTCCACTATATTTATTTCAGAAATGAGCTGTATCAGTGTCTGTGTATAAATTAATCAGTTTTAGACCATTCCCCTTGAAGGACACAATTTACAGCACTGGAGTCTGTGCCTACCAAAACAGTTCATTATTAAAATTATTCTGTGTGTATGTTTATTTTAAGATTCCTTTAAGAAGTATAAGAATATTTGATTGCTGTCTAGATTAATGTCACCTATAAGTCTCAAATGCTACAGATTAATTCTGCATGATGAATCTCAGCTAAATGCTATGAACTATGAAAAAAAAAGAGCTGTATCTTAATTCTGTTCTGATAAGTTAAGAAGGTTTTATCTTTTTACATACCGTGTCTCTTCTTATGCACCTCTGCATTGGGTTTGTATGGCCCAGTTTTGGCAGTGGAGGGGCTACAGGAGTGGCTTCTGGGAGAAGTTGCCAGAAGCTTCCTCCATGTCCAGCAGAGCCAATGCTAGCTGGCTCCAAGATGAACATGCTGCTGGCCAAGGCTGGGCCAATCATAAACGGTGGTAACACCTCTGTGATAACATATTTAAGAAGGAAAAAAATAAAAGATACTATGCAGATGTAATTGTTGCCAGAGAAGAGTGGAATTCTCATATGTGACAGGAATAACTCTGCAGACACCAAGGTCAGTGAAGAAGCAGGGGAAGGAGGTGCTCCAGGCGCTGGAGCAGAGATGTCCTTGCAACCCCTGGTGCAGCCCATGGTGAAGCAGCCATGTCCCTGCAGCCCACTGAGGATCATGGGGATGCAGAGATCCACCTGGAGCCCGGGGAGGATCCCATGCCAGAGCAGGTGGATGCTTGAGAGGAGGCTGTGACCCTGTGGGAGACTCTTGCTGGGCAGGGTCCTGGCACAGCCCTGCAGACCCGTGGAGAGAGGAGCCCACACTGGAGCAGGTTTCCTGGTAGGACTTGTGACCCTGTGAAGAGCCCACGCTGTAGCAGGCTGTCTGAAGCACTGCATTCCATGGAAGTGACCCACATTGCATCAATTTGTGGAGAACTGCTGCTTGTGGGTTGGACTTACACTGGAGAAGTTTCTGCAGGACTGCCTCCTGTGGGAGGGACCCTACAGTGGAGCAGGGGAAAGACTCTTCTGCATTGCCAGTGGGAAGCCTTCAAGAGAGCTCTACCAGCACCTGCTAGTCTTGACTTGCTGAGCCTTCACAGACTGCCATAGGCTGATGGAAGGGACATCAGGGTTGCCAGCTCACAGATACCCAATGTTGTGGTTTCACCCCAGTAAGCAAGCAAGCCCCATGCAGCTGCTTGGTCGCTCCCACACCAATAGGGTTGGGGAGAAAATTGGGTGGGTAAAAGATAGAAAACTCATGGGTTCAGATGAAGACAGTTTAATAGGGAAAATGAAAGCTGAACATACAAGCAAAGTAAAACAAGGAATTAATTCACTACTTCCCATGGGCAGGCAGGTGTTCAGCCATCTCCAGGAGAGCAGCGCCCCATCACACATAATGGTTACTTGGGCAGACAAACACCATCACTCCAAACATCCTCCTACTTCTTCTTTCTTCCTCTATTTTATATACTGAGCATGATGTCATATGGAATGGAATATCCCTTTGGTCATTTGGGGTCAGCTGTCCTGGCTGTGTCTCCTCCCTTGCACACCCAACTTCGTTGCCAGTGTGGCGGTACAAATAGCAGAAAAGGCCTTGGCTCTGTGTAACTCCTGCTCACCTTACACAAAAAACAAAAACATCTCTATATTATCAATCCTGTTTTCAGAACAAATCCAAAACACAGCCCTCTACTAGGAACGGTGAAGAAAATTAGCTCTACCTCAGCCAAAAATCAGCATACAATCTTGTTTAATGACTTGTGAATAAGGCAAGCTGAACACCTCCCTAAAGCTGAAGGAGGAACAGAGGCACTCATTATACACCTTTGTTTTGTGTTGTCAAGGCTGCACATGGAATGCACTGCAGATTGACTTAAATTTTTTAAACAATGCTGACTGTCTCTCCATCTTCTTCTACTGCTTCCTGCTCTCTCTGTAACTATACCCATCAAAAAGGGCTAGAATGTGTAGCTTTGCTAATTCATACACACACAGGTATACCTGCTGCTTTGAATCTACCCAAATAGTTTCTTCCTTAGAGAAAACTACTTATCTGTTTTATTCACAGACTGTGTGGAATTTTAATATTGCATGTGAAAAGATTTGTAAAGAAAAATGAAGAAATATTGTTACATAAAGGCGATGGTCAGTCAAACACTGCTATATTCAAAATATGGGATAACTTGATCACAGCCATGCTGGTAACAGGCAGTATTGGATAACAAATAGACAGAGCAGATCAGAGGAACAGTGTACAGCCTCCACATTATTTTTGCCTAGGTGCATGTTCATTGTAAATATGGACATACTAAGTTTTTTAGTGTTTGAATTGCTTGATAAAGAAAGATATCTGCTGGCTGCTGTAAGAGGAAGTGAAATTGAAATAATAATCAAAGAAGAATGCATTGTAGCTGGACAGTTATAAATATTATATAACTATATATAAATGTAAAATGCATAATTAAATGCACTTTCACTTTATTTGCAAATCCTGGTTGGAGGTGTATTTTGTATTACCCGAACACAGTAAAGGAACTAGCATCACAGTATCATTAAAAGCTTGGTTCTAATTTTGTCTTGCTTAAAAAAGTGATTAAGAAAGCCTCAATTGATCTGGAAGAAAGTAAATCTTGCCTTTAAAACCTAAGTGGAAGTCAGATTTATCTGAATCTATTGGTACTGTGCTTTTCAAGTCTTGATAAATTATTTTTCCTACAATGCTTCCTGACATTAGTCTTCTTTCTAGGAGGTACGGAGTTATAACATTAAAACATCAGCTCCTGCTGGGAGATGCATTCAATGCCTTGGAATGCTGTAAGAAATAGATGTTTTTTAAAAGCTGTTTTTAGTCAGTTATTTACTAAGTAAGAATATATTTAGGTGTCAATGGCAATTAGTCATTGAAGATTTTTCTTTTAATTAAAGTTCACACTTTAAAACGCTAAATCAAGACAAGTTGTTCTGAAGAGGAACACTTTGTCCCTCACATTTCCTACCAGGCGCGGATATTTTCAGGACTCTCCAAACAGTAGGCAGTCTTTCTTCTAATCTGTTAACTTTATGCACTTCGACATCAAAACACCACGTGTGGGCTATGGACCAAACTGATGCCACGACACTATAATTAGTAGGCTTTTGTAAATTTTAGGTATAGACCTGATCTTATTTATTTTAAAAGTCTGTTTATTTCCCATTTGCAGGTAGTATATGTAAATAAAATATCCATCAAGGAATTGTTTGAGCTGACTGCAAATCAGGAAAACTCCTTTTAAGCCATTGTTATCTATAATTTACCACATATTTGAACAGTCATGAAATTTCACAATTTACCCCGTAGAACATAAAGGACTTTTTGTCATGTAAATAAAGTGAGGAAAGCAAAGGAAGAAAGTTTGTCTCTATAATTTTTTATGGAGATATGAAAATAAAAGGAAAAAAGCTAGAAACTACTTTCTCAGAGAGTACTACACTGCCAAGGAGACGTCAAATACTTGTCAGTAACAGAGGACTTGTACCACCCATAAGGAATTTACCTGTTTTCACTCAGAACAGCCAGAATTTTCAGCTGAGAAATGCAACAAAAGGTCTCAGGTCTTTCAGCTGGGATACTAGAACTTTCTGAAATCACTGTCCTCAGACCAGTCTTATCTGCAAGGGAGAACAAAACATCTTCCCAGGAAAGGGTAATGAAAATTTGTCACTGCCTTTTAAAAAATGAGGTCTTCCCCTCAATCGTAAAGATAATGATTGGTTTCCTTTTTAAAAGTTTGATTATCTTCCAAGTGGAATAATACTATAACATAAATTGGTTTTAAACTTTTTGCTTTACACTCCACCAGTCTGCCTCTCATATCAGGAAAAAAAAAAATCCAAGTTGATAGAAACTAGATTATTCTATTTCTTGATTTCACTTTGTACCAAATGCAAAGCCAGAAAAGTGAAGAAGCAAAAATAAGCTAACATAAAAACTCAACACTGCACGTGGTGAAAGGGTAAAATCAAATAACCTTATTGAGAAAACACATGTGTAACACTGAATTAATTTTCTTCCTTCAGAACTAGGGAATTGAGATTGGCCTTGTACTAGAAGCATATTGAATATCAAGATGAAAGTGTGTCTGAGGAATGAAAAAGAACTGAAGGTAACTTGGGAAAAAGAAGCACACACATTAATGCAATGGACAGTTCAAACTGGAGATTACGTAGGTGCAAATGAGAGTTTCATCTGCTTTTGTGCTAGATAAAAGCCAAGTAGTAGAATCAATTTTTATTCCGCAGAAAATAAACAAATATTCAATCTCATTCTTAAAAACATGGACTTGTATTTTTTTTGAGAATATTTAAGGTTAATAAGTATTGTTTCTCTAGGAACCATTAACTGTGTAAGACACCTCAGTCACACTTATACATATAGGTTGAGTAAAACTGTCAAAAAAATTGCAAAAAAGTAGCAACACTATTTATAATATCCCTCATTTTCTAAACCTTGCCTGTATTTTTGACAGTAAATGCATGTATTTATCAAATTGGCAGGCACTGAAAGTACTTTAAAAGAATGTTCTCTCTCATACTTTATGAAAGCTTCAAAGTGATCTGTAATAGCTGAATGTGCAGTTAGTCAAATGAACAATAATAGACTCATTGCTGCAATGTATCTGCAGGGAAGAAGCAGAAAATCGGTTTGAATGTGTTAATCACTATAAGGAATTCAAACACTGGATTTTGTATTTTGAAAGCTGCTTATAAAGAAGCAACAAAGGTGCCACTATATTTTGTGCCTTCTCCTCTGAGACTGTAAGAATTGGAGTCTGTTTATTTAGTAATAGTAGTATCCACTGTATAGATTTTTGATCTTAATGAAATTTTATCTTGATATCACTTTATCACTGACAGTCAGATGACTAGATCTGAATTTTGAGAATAAAGGGTTTTTTCATCATACTGGAGAGAGTCACTTAGTCACTTTATTTATTTATTTATTTATTTATTTATTGATTAGTTCATCCCACATGACTGAGCTCTAGGAATAAAAAAAAAAAAATCTCAATTCTAATGAAGCTTTTTTATTTTCTGCTGTCTTTTCTTTTTACAAAGTAAGATGGATAGAGGGAAAAGCAAATAGATGAGCATTTATTCAATCCTTTTATTAAAGTGTTAAGAAGTGTTAAATATTTGTTGTCTGCTGACTGCATTTGTTTAACATTGGTTGTTTTTTTTTCTTAAAAAAAAAGGAGTATTAGGAACACCAAAAATACTAGAACAGCAATTATGAAAGAATATAGTAAAATAGAAGACATGACAAATCACAGCTGAAGAAATAGGAGGAATTGAGACTGGAAAACACACAACTTTTTGTCAGAGCAATGTTTAAAACCACCTAGAACTCAGAAGTTGACTGATATCAAAATAGAAGGATCACGGAGAATTGAAAGAAGTTGATATTTTGGCAAAACCTTTGAAATTTGTCAGTTGTATAAAATATCTAGTTTCTCTAATTTAGACCTTGTTTAAGGGGAATATGGGTTTAAATCTAGAAACTGTTTGGATGTGTCTGTGCTTCATAATGGAATGCCCTGTAAAGATACAAGTTATTGATGGCCCAAGCTGACATTTGTACGTGATTCAGTGAGCACTATGCAAAGGTACTGGTTAAATACGGAAATTAAACTGATAAAACAGACTAAGTATTTTCATAGAACCACATCTGTTACAATATTTCCCTTTTGTTACAAAAAGACCAAGAAGATTCTAGATTACCGTTGACAGTATTTTTAGTACAAGAGAAAACAGTATTAACATTCTGGCCAATTGAAGAAAAGTGATCAAAAGTTCCTAAGATATCAGACAAAGGTTGGATACCATTTTAGTGTATGTCTTGATTCCCTCTCCAAAAGGCTTGGAGCAAGAGCTTGAACTCAGAACTCATGCTGTGGTGCATTGTTTTAATCCTCAAGAGGCTGGACATTCTTGTGTCAGTCTTTTAGAGAGCATTATAAATTAGAAACACAAGTAGTTACTTTCAATGGATTATCTTGGTTCCAGAGCAAGAAAAGTAGGTGCTGATCTATAGAAAATATCTTGGTAGTACTGTCATTATTGAGACCTTCAGAATATGATACTAGAGGAAGTGAAGGTCACAAAACCCAACGGTCTTTGAAATACTGAGGGATAGGTAGGCTTTCCTATGACAAAGAAACAGCTGCAAACAATTGGAAAAAAGATCTTTGTGTGTCTAGAGATAACACCTTTTCATCTTTATTTTATAAGGGAAAGTACTGTGCCAAGGCAGTGATTAGACTTCACTTGAACAAGTCAGAGCATATTTTCTATAGGGGGAGGCAGTAGTTGCCAAAAGGCAGAGACACCACTTAGCCTATTTGTGAGGACTTAAGCAATGGAGGATTCAAGCAAAGACTGAAGAGCTATCAAAACACTGACTGAGAGACGAGTTGAGTGCTTTTTTAAACCTGTACCGAAAGAGAGTCTAATACTGAAGATGCAAAATAGCTATTAGAACAAAAAAGCTGCTGGAACAAAATGGCATAAACTACCGATTACTCTAGTTGGGCTGGCAGTGTAAAGAGAAAGAAGGAGGTTTTGAAACAGCAATCATACAGGAGCAGAGTATTGTATGTAAGAAAATTCTACTTAAATAGAGATAACAAAAGAATTGAGTGATGTGGTGATACTACAAGATTAGACTGTGACCCATTACATCTTCTTCTCTGTTATTACGATTTTCCATGTTGTGTATTTGTTGTTTAGCCAGGTTTGAGTATCCCACAAGACGATGGGACACTTAAAATTTGGGCATCAGTTGCCTCAATATTAAAATGTGTCTATACGCCATGCGGATGCAGCCTTTGCTGACATTGCCATAGATAAATCTAGATATCCTTTTATCACTTTGCTAGCCTCACCATTTGTTTAGATCTCCTGCTAGTCATGCCCATGTAAGTATGCCTTATAGATTATTCTCTCAGGTATGGCTTT
This sequence comes from Ptilonorhynchus violaceus, assembly GCA_013397565.1. Lineage (NCBI taxonomy): Eukaryota > Metazoa > Chordata > Aves > Passeriformes > Ptilonorhynchidae > Ptilonorhynchus > Ptilonorhynchus violaceus. The sequence continues at coordinate 60,633 of VZRJ01002950.1, forward strand.
CCAACATCATCATTTCTTTCATCAATAATCATTTCTAGGCAGCTTCAATGAACTTTATTGAGGCTTATGGAGTTAAAATGAGACCTATCCTAAGTAACTCCACAAGACTGTGAATGTTTCACTTTGATCTTTTTAAAGCCTTGTCCATTAGACAGCTAATAAAGATACAATGCTGTATGTATTGATATCCTTTTTCATCATATTTTTTGAAGTATAACCAAATAAAAATATTACATAAAGCAACTGCTATATAAGGAGTATCTGGGGAACTGAAATGTATAAGTAATGTAGAATCTAAATCTCATTTAAGAAAATTGAAGCTGGAATTAAGATCTAGAAGCTACCAAACTTGTGTTTTCCTTCTGAACCATGTTATGTTTCCAAAATAGGCATGCATGTTTGCCTTTTAGATGTTGACAAGTCTGTAAGTTATTCATTTAAGTTTTTCTACTATAATGGCCAGAATGATCTAAAGACTGGAACTGTTCTAGTCTCTAATAGGCCTCCAGGTGGTCCTCTAGTAGAAATGAATTATACTTGACAAAATAATTATATATATTTTCTAAACTTAACAGCTTCATTATTTTCTACAGCTGGAAGGCACACAGTTATTACTAAGGATTGAAAATATTTTGCTAAAATCTAAATCTGCCACTGTTAAAATGGTAATTTTTACTGTAGTACTTTTCTTTGTTTCCTTAAATATGTATTTATATTATCCTTATGGCTGGATATCTCAATTGTCAGAAGATTCATGTTTCTTCACCTCTTAACTAGAACCAAGAAAATATGAGTGTCTTACAAAATAAACCAGTTCAAAAGATGAAAAAATCCTTAAGGAATAAAATAGTGGGAGCTACATCTATAAAAATTCAGTTCTCTGTTTGTAATTTTTACTGTTAAATTACATTGTAAAAATGTCATAATGCAATCCATCATAGAATTGTTCAGTGAATTTAAAGATTAACTGAGGGGTTTTTTTTAAGATTTTATAAATTTATCAAGGGAAGTAAAAAATATGGTGAGTGAATAATCAAATGAAACATGAGAGTTTTAAAGGAGAAGCTTATTTAGCTCCTAATCAGGGACATAGTTCCATCAAATTAGCATACTTCAGGTAGCAGTTCTCTTGTCTTGATAATATATGTGACAGATGATTCATAACAGAAATCAGTATTGTACTGATGCTTATGCTTTCTTTAATGGTACATGTTTTAAGGTAAATAAATTAAAGATCAAAACAATTTTTTTCTTTTTTTTTAATTGCTAGAAAACATTATAATAACTCATGCAAAATGTTCAAAATAAGTATTCAGTAAGGTAATATATGCTGGTGAAGAATATGCTCTCATTAAAAGACAGAGCACCCTCTGGATCCAATCCCATGGAACTTCAAACACTTTTTTTCCTAATGCAACTTTAGGCAATATTGGGAAAAGCACCCTCATACAGTTCAAAGGAACTTTGCTTATACATTTTAGACTGAGTGAAACTAAAATAATCCATTGATCTTAGACTCAGAAACAGACAAAAAAGATGTTATCCGATTTCTTATACTTACGGGACAGAACTGATAATCTTTGTTAATTTGTTTCTTGACAAAAAGGAGGAAAAAATGTCTTTGGGCATAGTTTTCTAGCAAGATGAGTCTAGAACATGTATCTGGTGGTGGAAAACTTCATATAGAATAAATTATTTAGTTTCCTGGTTCCTAAAGGTGAACTTAGTACACATGCTTGCTGGGTTAACCTTGGTTAAACATCAAACTCACACCTGGTCGCTCATCTTCCCTCCTCAACAGAACAGGAGGAGAAAGTATGATAAAAAAGCTTGTGGGTCAAGACAAAGGCAAGGTGATGGCTTGTCAGTTACTGTCAGAAGCAAAGCAGACCTGACTTGGGGAAAATTAATTTACTTTTTCACCAATTAAAAAAATTTAGGGATGGTAAGAATCAAAGATAAACATTAAAATGTCATTCCTCCCTCTCTCCCAGACTTATGTTCATGCCTTCACTCTCAACCTCTCCTCCTAACCCCACTGCCCATTCTGCCCCTGGAAAAGCACAGGGAGATAGGGGCCGCAATCAGTCCATAATGGCTTCTCTCTGGCACTCCTCCTCCTCACACTCTTTTCCTGATCCAGTGTCTGTCCTTCCAGAGGCCACAGTTTCCTGAGAAAATGTCCTCTGGACCCGTTGTGGGGTCCTCTCCACAGATTGGAAAGCAATCTTTGCTTTGGCTCCTGGAATCCCTCCTTCTTCTCTGACCTTGGGGTTTGCAGGGTATTATCTCACTATTTTTGTTCTCTCATACTCTCACCATGTGGCATTTTCTGCCCTTTCTTACATGCCTTACATGGCACCACACCTGTGGCTGATGGGCTCAGTCATGTCCTGCAGTGGGTCCATTGCAGAGGTGACTGGAATTACCTGTGTCCAGCACAGGGCAGTCCCAGCCTCTCCTTACAGAGGCCTTCTCTAGAACTCCTCACTGTCAAGACCTGGCCTTCTGCATCCAGACTATGTACAAAACTCAGGCTTTAGTAAATAAGAATGTACCAATTTATCCAAGTAAAAAGAAAAAAAAAAAAATCCTCATAAACGTATTCTTTTAGGATTTGTAATGCCAAACATAACTACAGGGTGTATGAGCTCATAGTCTTAAAAGTAGGAGGTGTTTATGCAGATAGAAAATTCAAGTCATTAATCAAAAATCATTAGGAACTTTGCACTGTTTTCTTTCTTTTGTCTGAAAATCTGTTTTCATGTGACATTTCTTTCCAAAGCATCTACTTGTTCTGCTAAGTACTCTGAAATCATCAGGTACAGGAAAGAAATACACACAAAAGATCAAGTTTTTTACAGGAGTTCAGATCACAGACAGAAAAAGTATGGACTCAAGCTAAAGCTGTTTTTCAGTACAGTAGATGTCAGTGGGAGAATGAATAGGAAAGAGCCAACTCTTATTTCCAGAGGAGACACTATCAGGGGCTATCCGAGATTACAGTATAAATACATTGGCTAATGGAGTGGCTAACAGGAATAAGCCAGAAAAACCAGAGAACCCTATTAGTGTTAAGGCACTCATCTGAACTGGTTGCAGAATTACCACGTGGCTTTGACAAGCCTGCAGCTACCTCTGAGCAGTTTCCACAAGCCAATGAGCTGGGGCCAAGGCTAGTTTTTTGGTTAGTAAGTTGCCTGAGACCTCATATAAGTGAATTTTATTACCTCTTGCTTTTTATTATGTCTCTAGACTGTGTTCCCAAGGCCTTGACTTTGACCTAGCAACTGTCTTGTTTAACTGTGGTCCTGAATTCTACATTGTAAAACTGTAGACTTGTACATTATTTTCTTTTGTTTCCTGATGTTGCCCTGTTAAGTGACTTACTGTACATGCTGGAGTGGTAAGTCTTTTTTATTTCTTGAGCTTGTTTTTTCTCACCTTACAATGGCAAGTGCTCTGTTGCCTTCCTGATGTTTCCACTCGACTGTCTTTCACAGACTACAACCACGGGTGGAATGAAAAGATACAACCTGGTAAAATGTTGAATAGAAATTACTAGGCTAAAGGTTGATTGTACCTGATGTTGCTAAGGGAGCAGCTGTGGAAAGCACAAAATTCTTACAGGCTGTTAGCCTCAGCTGAACCTTGGCTACAATTTCTAGTCTGAAACCAGCTGGGGAGGGGGAGAGGACGGAAACTGGAGCTATCAGGGTGCAGGTATGTTTGGGCCATGTGTTTTTTCTGCCTGTGCTTTTGGATGGGAGTGCTGAGAGTTTGAACCAGATAAATATCAGAAGCTTGCAAAAAGCTTTCAAGCAGTCAAAGTGTATAACTCTTTAAAATACCTCTACAGTTGCACTATGTGAACTAAACCCACTGAATTCAATAAGGGTTGGATTGTCACCCAGGAAAGAGATGCTAAAGCTGAGACACTTTGTGGAAATATCACAGCCTGGTAGACAGCCGAACAGAATGTTAGTTTAATGCTCTTTTCTGAAATGAATCTTTGAAGTGTATGTCAGATAAGGACTTTCCAGAAGCAGCTCTCCAATTGCTTCAGTGGTATTCAGTGTTTCATGACTGAAGTAGAGTCCATGTTTTGTAGATGATAGAATTTATTTTTCTGTGGGTTTATTCTCTATTTGTCTAAGTTAGAACCCTGAAACTTCACTGGCACATTAATTGTAGTTTAGGTGTTATTCACCAGAAATAATTCTTCTATTCGTAGGACATTATCACAATAAATCAAAGACGCTAGGGCTAGAAGAGCTGATGTTTCATTATACTTGTGCCCCCAAAGTCATAAAATAAGTTTTTCTAAGCTTCAAGGCCTAAGTTTAAACAGGAAAGACTGATCATTATAAGAATTGGAGTTCTTGCAGTAATGTTGCTTGCTAATAAACTCATTCCTAAGTAAAAGCTGGGAGATCTATGGAAAAAGAGTTTCCAGGAAACCCATTCCAAAGAGATTAGGCTACCACAGGCAAAGATTTTAAAATAGTTAAGATATTAAGCACACAGTATTGCGGATAAATAAACAGGAATGCCATCCAAGAAAATTCAGGTTCTATACCACAATAACCACTGTCTAGGAGCAAAATTCATCTTTTATTATTGATATTTTAAAATACCTTAAGCTATTAGAAATACCCTGTTAATGTTATCCTACCAAGAAATGTTAGTTAAAAACAAGAGGGCTATTTTGCAATTACACGTTTTTTTCATATCTCTACTCTTTGAAAGAGCTGGCTATTTCTTCCATGTGATCTTTTCTATCATTTTATTCTCTATTAGGATATCTAAAGATAAGCCAGAAGTGCAAACAACTGTCTGGAAGTTTTTCTCATCTCTTAAGTTGCTGTTCCTCTTACTGTCTGGGTCTTATTTTTGAGCACATCTCATACCTTTTTCTATATTTTCTTATGGCACTAAGGGACCTATAAATCTCCTCTTGAAACCGTCATGTTGAAGGATACTTGGCACATTCTCAGGACTTTATACATATAAATGACCTGAATAGTGTGACCAAAGTATAGTCAGGATGCAAAGCTTTTCCTCTTTTGGCCTGACTATTTAAAGTGATAAAAACTGCACAAAATGAAGAAGTTAATTAAAAAGCTGTCTGTCCTGATGTATGTGTGTCTTTTCATAATATTGGATGTAAGGTTGTTTTTCAAAACAAATACATGAAATACCAGGGAAGTCTTCTAGGCATGGATATCTAAAGGGATTTTGTCACATGCATGAATTCTGTGTGTTAAAAAAGGAGGAAAAAAATGCAAAACTTGCATTGGAAAACTAATCTTTCCCACATTCTGTAATGAAACAGTAGTAATTATATCTGTTTTGAACCACTGAAACCTTGACATGTGCATTGGAATTGCTATTTCTGGAAATTAATCTTCTGAAGAAAGTGTTTATATAGGTAGCACGTGACTCAATAACAGAATCATTTAATCTAGCTGTACTATTTTAAGTAGCGAAAACACTCTACTTTTTATTCGATTTATGCTAGTCCTGAATGACGAGCTGCATGCCAATGTTATTAGCCTGTGTTGCCAGTAGGTGTTAAGAGTCCTGCAAGAAAGCATCACGATATATCTAACCTGAATATATGAGGCAGGTGTTGATTAGGGTTACTGAGGGTTCTTCAGATTCATTCTGTATGAACGTTTGATGTGAATGGTAAGACGGAAAGGTTTAGAATTGAATTTGGCTCAGAGAGCAGGACAGAATGGGATTTGTAAGTCTGTAACAACGTGCAAGATTAAATAAGGTAAAATACACATAGGAAATCTTAACAGGGCCTTTGCTCATAGGTACTAGAAAGTTAATGGTTAGGTATTACAATATCTCACTGCACTTTATCAGCTTATTAAATGCTTGGATGTATATATGACTTGTGCTGGTACTAGTAATGCACTAATTTCTTAGCCTGGTTCTGAGTATCACACATTTTATTAAAAATGTTAACTGGACAGTATCTTAAATGAAAAGTCTTTTATTCCTCATAGATGTTGCTAAGATGACTTCTTAAATTCGATGGGAATTTCCTGGTTCATTCACATTCTACTTGCAGCAGAAATAATCAGACCTGTCCTTGCCTATTCCTAATGTAAAGATAAGTGACTAAAACCTGCCTATGTTCAACCTTCAAAATGACATTTCTGCTTTTTAGCTTCATCTTGGGAAAATGGGTGTTTGTTCACTTGGATTTTGACAGAGATCTGAATATAACCCAAGACTGACTAAATCAGTCTGTGGCTCAATATGCTGGAGTAAAATTAAATTAATGGCAGGTTTCAGCCATATCAGCCTGTAAGAAGGATGACTTTATGTAGTTCTTAGCATTCAAAGAGTAAAAGTCTAATCTGTAAAGAAATGTGGTGTCGTATTTCTTATTTTTGACTTAATCTAAATTGATTTGGATTCTGTTTCCTAATCTGTATCAGGGAATGTATTGCTACATTTATTTTCCAGAGATGTTATGAAAGTTTTAATTAAAAATATTAGAGAAATATCGTAAAAGCCTTGGTAGGTATCAAGTATCAGATGTTTGGGGTTTTGTTTTAAGGAAATCCTGTAACTAAAAGAAGAGAAATAGGAAAATTTTTGCAGAGATGTCTGGTAAAAGAAAGATAACATTTAATAGCTTCTAAAGCTAAACTGCTTTGGAAGAGAAAGGAAGTTGCGAGTCACAGTGATTTAAAGTAGGATTTAAGTTTTCATGGACAAATTCGAGAGATGCCAATCACCAATCCTATGATGTTTAACAAGGGCAAATGCTGGATTCTGCACCTACAACAGGGCAACCTTTACTGTTTGTATAGACTGAGGAATGAGATGCTGGAGAGCAGCACTGCAGAAACAGACCTGGGGGTCCTGGTCGATGGCAAGTTGAACATGAGTCAGCAGTGCCCTGGCAGCCAGGAGGGCCAACCCTGTCCTGGAGTGCGTCAGGCACAGCATCGCCAGCCAGGCAAGGGAGGGGATTGTCCCGCTCTGCTCTGCACTGGGGTGGCCTCACCTCGAGTCCTGTGTGCAGTTTTGGATATCATAATATAAGACAGACATTAAGCCCTCAGAGAGAATCCAAAGGAGGGCCATGAGAATGGTGAAGGGCCTGGAGGGGAAGCTGAATGAGGAGCAGCTGAGGCCACTTCTCTTTAACCTGGAGAAGAGGAGATTGAACGGAGACCTCATTGCAGTCTTAAAACTTCCTCATGAAGGGAAGAGGAGGGACAGGCACTGATCTCTTCGCTCTTGAAACCAGTGACAGGACTCCAGGAAACGGCATGAAGCTGAGTCAGGGGAGGTTTAGGTTGGGTATCAGGAAAAGGTTCTCCACCCAGTGGGTGGATGGGCACTAAAGTATGTTCCCCAGGGAAGTGGTCACAGCTCCAAGCCTGTCTGAGTTCAAGAAGTATTTGGACAATGCTCTCAGGCATATGGTGTGACTCTTGGGGTGTCCTGTGCAGGTCCAGGCGTTGGACTCAAGGATCCTGATGGGTTCCCTTCCAACTCAGCATATTCTATGATTCTGTGATTCTATGATAGAAGAATTTAGATTTTCCATATTAGCAAATACTATCCTATGATCTGCATGCTGTTTAAAGATGAATCATAGAATCATATGGGTTTGAGTTTGGGTTTGGGTTGGAGAGATCCTTAAAGATCATCTAGTTCCAAACTCTCTGCCAGGGGCAGGGACAACTTTCACGAGACCAGTTGTCTAGTGAAAACCCCATCTAACCTGGCTTTGAACACTTCCAGGGACGGGGCATCCACGGCTTTTCTGGGCAACCTGTGCTAGCTCCTCACCACCATCACAGCAAAGAACTTTCTCCTGACGTTTAACTTAAAGCTGCTTTCTCACAGTTTAAACCCACTCCTCCTTGACCTATCACTACATGCTCTTGCAAAAAGTCCCTCTCCAGCCCTCTTGTAGCCCCCTCTAGGTGCCAGAAAGCTGTTCTAAGGTATCCCCGGGGCCGTCTCTTTTCCATGCTGAACAGTCCCGACTCCCTCAGCCTTCACAGGAGAGGTGCTCCATCTCTCTGATCATCTTTGTGGCCCTCCTCTGGCCTATCTCCAACAGGTCAATGTCGTTCTCGTATTGGGGACCCCAGAATTGGATGCAGCACTCCAGGTGGGGTCTCACCAGAGGAGAGCAGAGGGGCAGAATCCCCTTCCTCACCCTGCTGACCACACTGCTTTGGATGCAGCCCAGGACACAACTGGCATTCTGGGCTGCAAGCACATGTCACCAGGCCACGTTGAGCTTCTAACCAAGCGACACCTCCAAGTTCTTCTCAACAGGGCTGCTCTCAGTGACAGCAAATATGAATCTGCATTATCTCCTGCTTAGCTGGTTTCTTCTGTGTGGTGTTCAGCGCCTCCAGCTATTTATTCAACACCACTAAAGGACCCCTAAGAACTGCAAGATTCACTAGACTAAGTATGACTGATGTGGGGGTAGCTTCGTGTTCAACTACGATTTAAGTAAAGCTTTGTTCATAAAGTAATTACTTACCATCTGGACACATTTCCTGTGGCTCTGTTTTAAAAAGTGCAGAATGAGTTTTTATTCTACTGCTGTCACTGTTCCATGTATTTGTTTATTTTTTCCCATTTTAGAAACTGCCTTAGCTCAGGTTCTAAGATGGTATTAAGAGGATGCAATTACACTGCACCCCTACAGATCAGGATTGGAAAACCACTTGTGTTTAAGATGCACTTGATTTCAGTATTATGAAGACTAGGATTTCTTGTTCTTCCTACCTCTTTGCTAAAGCTGTTCTGTATAGTGCACTTTCAAGACCCATAATTGTTTGTATTGCATCTGTTTGCTTTTAAGAGGCTCCTATGGTGCAATTGCCAAAGAGAGGAAAAGGAAAGGCTGAACAGCCAGGTAACACTAGGATCTGTAGTAATGTGAGAGATGAGTATTAGGTGCGATTGTTCTTTCTAGGTTACAAATTCCAAAGGAAATAGGACCTGTTGCCTTTGAGACAAACCTAGGTTCTGCTCACAAGCCAAGTAATAGAACCCAAGGAGTCCCTGTCTCCTCCTGAAGTAGTTTACCACCACTCTGGTATTTCGCATTGAAAGATCTCTTCCACTGTTGGCACTTGCCCATTCCAAGAACTGTCAAACAATGTCACTGTATTCAGTTAGGGACAGAGAAATACTTTTTTTTTTTTAACAGGTGTCAGTGACTAATCCAGACAAAACAGATTCAAGTATAAACTGTGTCTATGTTTAGAAGAAGCCAGGCAAAACAACAATCAATGTGAAGCTTCACAAATCAAAGAGAAGCTTGGATTATAACTCCAAATGTTGAAAATTACACCAAATCATGGAAAGAAATAGAAAATGCCTCTGACTGAAATGTTAGTTGCAGTAATTTGTGTACAGAAGTGTGAAAAAAGCCCTGTATTTAGGATGAGCACTTAGCACAACATGCACACAGTAGGCAGGACCCTATGCCCAACAGGATTGAGAAAGAATGGAAGAGTCAGGACTTTGTAAGAAAAAAATGTAAGATTTAAAGTTTACAATGTACGACCCCAGGAAATAGCCTTGCCAACAGTCTTTAGTAGAACTTTGTCCAGGAGAAAGATTGCTAAGGTCTAGGTTGCCAGATGATCTGCCCTGAGCTAGACATTTGTCTATAGTGCCTAACACAATATGAGAACAGTGTTAGCATTGTAAATAGCATAGTTAAGAAAGAAAATAAAAAAATGCAGTAATTCCAGAAGACTAGATCCATCAGAACATCTAGCCCAAATAGGTTACTCGTGCCATGCTCAGATTTGACACGCCCTAAATCTGAGCTATTTATTTTATTACCAGGAGAAGTAATAAAAGTGATTTAAATAATAATAATAATAATAATAATAATCTGACTTATAAAAGTGTTAGGAAAATGTTCAACATCCTTTCAAAGGAAGACAGAAATGTATAGCTGAATATGAACCAGGTTAGGGAGATGAATATATAGATGCCCATATTTGCCCTTTACTAGAGGACCATTCACTAGGTTGTGACATGCACTACTAAACAGATAGGTTGTTATAAATCTGGATTGTGTAATTTATCACAATCAAAATAGTTTTGCTTTTGTTGCCCCCAGATTTAAAAGTCTTGAGTTTAATAAAAATTCACACTGCAAAACTGTTTTCAAAATATATGGAAAACCAGGTAATCAGTCTGGATTTCATCCTGCTCTTGCTTACACTTTACAAAAGCTTTGCAATGACTTTTAGCAGGAGTTGGATTTTGAGGGGTTTTAAAAAACTGTAACATCTGTTTGATACAATACTAAAATATAAACAGAATATCTTCCATTCGGGGGGTAAAGCTGAATAAATTGTTCGTGGAACATAGTATTTTGGGTGAGATCATAGAATCCTATTTTAGCCTCTTTATTGCAAACATTACGTTACACTGTCCTGAGAATGTCTTAGCTTTCGGAAATATATTTGTTATAGAAAGTAGAGTAACTCAGATTTTATTTACTATACTTTTCTTATAGAGAGAAGAAAGATAATGGAATGAAAATAGAAGCCCTTCTTCTAATCTTAATCTTCAATATGGTTGAATTTTAAAGCTGTAACTTGAAAAAAACCCTAGTCCTTCAGGTTTTCTAAACTAAATGCTGTTATTAGTAAGTAAGTAATGAGAATAAAAGTAACTTTTTGAATAAGTAAAAGGATGAAGAAGCTGGTAAAAGCTATCTAATATTAACATTAGTGGGAGGACAATTGTTTTGGTTGACACAAAGGAGACAGAACAAACACCTTGTGAGAGAAAAAAATAAATAAATAGTCCCATCAGCCACTAAAAATGGGAACTAAAGTCAAGCTACCATAGTTGAGGAGTGTAACAGACTCAAATGATATATGGGGTGGATGCTAGTCAGAATTCACAGATAACCCTTCGGCAGGAATGTAGCCTGAAATGTTATTCATCCAAAATAAACTTAGGAGTCACAGTGATCCTGCAGCACCTTATACCTAGAGCTGCATTTTGGTGGAAAGGGCAGTCAAACATTCATCAGAGTCTCTTCATAATAGAGACTATACTCATAAGGGTGTTTTATTTTAATCTTCAGTGATATGGGAAATTCTAGAGGCATGTGAAAAAGTTTCAAGTTGACACACATGTGAAATATCTTTAATAAAGAAGTGACTAAAGAATCTGAAGTCCTCTCCATCCAAGGAGGACTGTGCACGATACCCTATAACTCTAAAGTAACAGGCTGATAATTTTCACATGTGCAGCCTCTAGCAAAGGCAGTGGGAGGAAAAACACATAATTGAACAAGAATTGGAGACATTTTGCTCCTGTCTAATTTGTTCTACCACATTCTAGGTAGTGAAAATAAATTAACCACTTATCTGCTTCCATACTGGAAATGAATAAGTGAATTGCACAGCAGGGACAGTTGTGTGGATTTGTAGAGAGGTAGGAATGGGAACTAGGCAGCTGCAAGTTATATCTGGAGGTTACAGCTGAAACTCAGCAGCACTGTTGCTCTTTTAATTCCATGTGTCAAAAGGAAAAGTGTTCATGACCATACTAGTTCTCTTATTTCTCTTAAGCTAAAAGCCCCCTTGCTTTTCATGAACTGCAGCATTCTTGATTTTGTATAGCATGTCCCATAGTCTTCAAAATACTGGGATTGTTTTTCATACTTTATCCATTTACTCTCTTTATCACTTTTTGTTTTATCCTTTTTTTTTGTCACTTAAATATATGCTAGTTACTGACACACATAAAAGATAATCATTAAATCATGCAATCTTAAAGTAATGTCGTTTAGTAGTAAGGTCTTCTGAGCTGCAATGCCAGTGCTAATGCAACGTATATACTAAATCAAAATGGATCTGGGTGTCATTAAAGGATTCCAACATTTACATCTCACATAGGGCAATGGACTCTTCTTTCCTAAGTGTAATAGGAAAAGGTTTAGTAAAAAATAATACTTGACTGACCTAAGAGAAGAGCACATGCAAAAGTAATAGCTTTTGATAGAACAACCATTATAATGAAGAAAAAATTAAAATCTGAGAAGCCACTCTGAAACAACATGCACATGACAGGAGCATGAGCTGAAAACAACTATCAGCGGAACCTAGGCAGTTAACCATTAAAGCAGCTCAAGAGGGGATGTTAGAGTACTTCTCCTCAACATCTAAAATGATCTGCTACATGTAAAACAGTTTCAAATATTTACTTCTTTATTCAGAGCATTTCTACTGAAAAACACCCAAACAACAACAGCAGCAAAAACCCATCCCAAAACAGCTCTCAAAACCCAGACCATATTTTTTCCACTCTACGATAAAGACAAACAACTTTGGAGTCTGATATGATCATGTAACTCTACCAGATGGAAATGAACTGGCGAAGGTAATAGCCATGGAACAGATCTATTAGTTTAAGAGATGTCATAGAATATTACAGCTATCCAGTGCCCCGAAGTTAAAATGAAACTTAAAATGAAGTATATATATCAAACGGTTTCACATAATGAGAAAGAGACATCAGATATTTATATGATGTGTTGGTATTCTCACTAATGAGAAGTCTAGCCAGGTTTATGTTCCAATGTTAAGAACAATGGTTATTGCACCTGCAGAACTTTTGCACTATAGAAATAAAAATTCTTGCAATTGGTATTGGTTGAAAATGGATTTGAGATCAATTCTGAACCTGAAAAATAAAATAAGCTGAATATAGATTTTTGAATAATGGATCCTTTGGCTACACTTACTGATTTACTTTTTTGCTGACCTAAAGTAACTGTATTGAATTACAAGAATATATAATTAGCTTATTGGATTTTTAGGAAACATGCAATCAAAACTAAAAACAAAATCATGCAGCATGAAATGCCATATTTGTCTTCTTCATCCCCTTCCTACTCAATGTCACTTTTGCATCTGTCACCTGTATTGTACCACCTGGGAGGTTTCAATTAATTTTCCTACCTTTATGCTAAAGTGTTGACATGCATCTGTTGAAATATTTATCAATTTACTCAAACAAGTGTGCCTACTAAAGTTTATATAAGAGATGAGCAAGAATTCTGCACAACAAATTCATATGGGTGGACACACACGAAGAGTAAACTATTGTGATATGATTAACATGAAGAATTTCATAAAATTTTTACTGAATTAAAACTTTTCTTAGTTTTCAAAGAACTTTGGGAAGAGAAACAATTATCAAACCAACTTTCCTTGAGTATTCTTTAACAAAAATTTCACCGGCTCTGTGGGACTTCATAACAAAAGCAGCTTGTGGAGCTACAATGAAAAGAAATCTATGGTCCAATATATCTAGACAGAGAAGATGACCCAATTTTCTGTACAAGTTGACAGTGATTAATACATGAAGCTCCTCAGAAAGCAATCACACAGTGTGCTATAAAGCTGAAAAGATGTACAGAGTGAAAATCACATAGAGCCCTGAGGTGCAAAATACTGAGAATGATGAAGTCCTCTTTCTTCTCTAGGAGATTGAGACCTCTAGCACCATCTTCAGCATTCAGCCAACAGAATAAAGCAGGTCACAAAAGAATAAGGAAGGGAGATGGAGCAACAGATTACGTGAATTTAATTTAAAACAGTTAATTTGAGACTCTTCCCACAGTGCAGAGGAGCCAATATTTTGTGTTGAGAGGTTTTAGACATGAATTCATGGAGGGCATTTTGCTTTGTTTGTGAAGTCAAAATGCTGGAGCAACTTTTTTGGTAAGTGCTACTTCTTTTTATGAAGTAGGAACAAAATTTAACGTATAGGGATGAGAGAATTTGAGTTAAAGTCCTCCTACAAATTTCTCCATGCAGACACGTTCTGTGAAAAACACACCGGAGTCTGGAACCAGAAAATCCAGAAGAACTAGCCAGATACACTCTTACCTACTGAAAGCAGAATTATCAAATTATTTAGGCTCTTTCATTAAAAAAAAACCAACAAACTGAACAACGAAACCAAACCAAAACCAAAAACCCTAAACCAAACTCATAGTAGTACCACAATTGTCCTTTATGCTGCCCTGTGTGTCTGAACTATTTCTTCATTACAGTTATTCTGAGCAAGGAACGGCACCTAGCTTCAACTGCAGAAATCTGTTCTCTCTTGATTTCTGGTCAGTGTCAGGTGTACAAAGGGAAGTTAATCTTCTACTTGTAACCCTTGGTCTGCGTTTTCTATTTCGGTCAGGGCTGTCCTACTCTATAACTTGCAGACATCCTCTCCAACTTCTGTGTGATATAGCAATCTCCCACAGCTATAGAAGAAAACAGACTGGAAGCAACTAGTAATCTGAACTCTGTGTCCCTACTGAGAGAGTTCAAAGTGAGCAAGACTCAAGCTAGTTGCAAGTTTGAGGTATTTTTATAGCCAAAGTTTCGCTTAACTGTTATTTGAGCATGTGCATCTGGGAGCAGAGTACAGAAGCTCAAGGAGAGCAAGACTACTCCTAAGGTTCTTACAGTAAGCAGCTTAGAATTTCAAAGAGAAAGTTTAGAGGAGCTAGGTTTTATTAATCCTCTCCCACTGTGCTGCTTCAGACAAGTGAGCTGAGAAAGGCACATGATTCACCCTTAAGTCTTCAAAAGGAGGTGCTCTTTCCTCCGTCCCATACTTCACATAAGAATCCTGCTTTGAGGGCAGCTCTGCAATACTCACGAGAATGTGCTTTTACTCTTTATAAAAAGAGATCATTGACACAATGGGTGTAAAAATTTTTAGCTCAAACCCAAGGATAAGCATGAAGAAGCAGAGGTCGCTTTTGAAGATTAGAGGCAATTTGATTGTTAAGTGCTACCTTCAATTAGTCTAATCTTCCTTTTCCTTAGACAGTGTAGGGACATTCTGGACAATAAAGTTTAATGTCTTGCTGTTTGTCAGCTGGCCTTCACAGAAACCTTCTCTTTGCAGCTTTGCTAACCATGAGAAAACCAAATAGTACTTGTTGGGTTTTTATAAGTCTAGGACAATGCTACCTAAGAACTACATTTAACAAGTATTTGGAAAAGGAGTTCTTGATAATCTCATTGAAATGAGAAGTGTTCCAGGATGAAGGACACAGAATACCACTATCCCTGGAATAAATATAAAAAGGACAAATATAATTATACAGACTAGATTGCATTGCTTGGTAGATAGGAAATCCTATTCCGTCTGTGATTAACTGGGCAGGTACCAAGTATCTATGAGAAGGCTTGAATTATCTAGATTTTCAAAACAGCACAAGGTCTTTCTTCTGACTGACTTTCATCCATCATTTAACTGAGTAGAACTGTGTGATTTATTATTTATTTGGAGCTGATTTATACATTTGGCTGTGTTCATGAGATTTTGTTTTGTTGCTGACAGACCTGAACAGCAGGTGATCTAATATTTTCCCATGAATATAAGGAAAAATTAGAATCAGTCAAAAAAAAAAAAAAAAAAGGCCCAGCTAGTGGACACAAATTAAAATGAAGTTATAATACTTCTGGATTGTCATTTACTTCATTAGGTGCACTATTTTTCCATTTCTCTGCAGAAAAATATCCAATCTATTGACATACATGATATTCACAAAATTGGTTTGTAAGTTTGTGTGGTTTTTGTTACAAGCAAACTACCAAACTATAATTTTGTGCTTCAGTCAATAGAAAGTCTAAGACTTCAGCACTGATTACCAGACTGGACTTTACAGACCCTTGAAGAAATAAGTTGTAGCTGATGTTGTAGGCAGAAGCACTCAAGCCTCATTATTACATATTCATTTTAACACCCCTTTGCTGATTTTGCAGGCTAGCAGTATTTAATGCAAATAGTGATCTTCTGTGATCTAAAGTAAGAGAAAACTTAGTATCCTGATGGTTCATGTTGGTAAGACAAATTGGAGTTTTGAGGGCAAGGAATTTAAAGAAAAACTTCTTAATTCAGTAATTTTTCTACCTTCAAATTTCAAATTCTGAACCATATTATTTTAGTTAAGGACCTTTTTTTGCATTAGATATATGTAGCTGTATGTTACCCAAATTTTGGATATGAGGAAATAGGTATGAACAGAATTTAGTAAAATAACAAAAATATTTGTTTTAATATATTCTCTCTAGACTATTTAATGTGCAGAATGAGATGAAGTGGAACTACTCCATAGCATAAAGTTATATGATTTAAAAAAGGTGCATAATACAGATGTGAATACTTAAAAAAAAGAACAATCAAATGATTTGAAGATAATCAGACATTTAGTAGAACAGTAGCTTGTACTATGAAACTGTTCTTTAAAAAAACAATTAATAGAAGGGAATGTTGAGCACAAAATTTGAATTATCTGTGTAACCTGCATGTGGCTGCAATGGAAATATTCTGAATTTTGTGTCTGTGCTCAAAATAACTGTATTAAAAATTTAGAAGGGACAGAGAAGAGATATTAGTTAAAAAGAAAAAAAAGAAAAAAAGACTTGGTGAGCTTGAACTGTGTGGTTTTTTTCTGAGAGAACTTCAGAGTGATCTGTCTACAGGCAGCTCAGTGTGAACATATGAACTAATGTTTTGGATAGCAAATAAAATATAGTAAATGCCCATGTTTTGAAGTTAAAGTTTGACTAAGATAGAGTAGAAGTGAAATATAAATATGATGAGATACATTTTAACTGTAAATCATTGACTAAGTATGATTTTGGTGGATTCCCCACCACTGGAATTCTATAATAGAAGGTGGGGTATTTCTCTGCTATGCAGTATTTAGTCCAAAGTGAAATTATTTCTGATTTATTTCTGTTACAGAAACTCTTCTGTTTATCTGTGTACTAGAAAAATATTAATATTTTCTTACTCTAAAGGAAAATGCAGTTACTGAAACAGGACCAGGAGTTATTCAGTCCAATTAGGCTTAAATAAATCCATATCAATATTTTTAACTAATCTTGATGTTTAAGTTAGTACAAGTATCTTGTACTATATTGTCCTGGACAACTTTTGTAACTTATGCTTATGCTAAAAACAGAGAGAAAGATACAATAAAGAAAGTAGTCAGGGTTTCCTGTGCCAACAATTTAAATTTGTACAAAAATTTATAGGAACAAGGTGGGCTGGTGTTCATTGCCTAGAAGAAATCTCTTTATACCGATAGTGGTCATGTGTGGATTTAGACATTACATTTGCTTTGAGCCTTGGGTGCAAAAAAACTGTCAAAACAGACACACAGAACAAAGCTTTTAGGTGGACTTTCTATATTAAAAGCTCTATTAGAGTGCTTCTCAAGTGCATTTTAAGAAGAAAAATTAAATTACAAAAGAGCCTTCTGATTAAAAAAATGATTATGCTGGGTTTTCTGAAGAAATTTGAGTGGATTATTTTGCAAAACTGGCCAATTTCAAAGAAGCAGTTATCACAGTGGGAAAGGCTATAACTTGTACCTATAATAATATCTCTACAGGCATGATAAATGTATCTGTGATTGGACCAATTGGGATTTCATGGTCTGAAGCATTATGAATTTGTCAGTTCTGTTCAATTGTTTCCAGCAAAGTGACTCCATCATATTGTTCGTATTATTTGAAAGAAAAAAAAATAAAAATCAAAATGAAAGGGTTTAAAATTAGATTGTGTTCTGACTCGAAGCAATCGGTCCTTGTCCAGGATCGTTTTCCTATCTGTTGATAGATTCTTACTGTAATATTCACAATCCATTTGCGGCTAGTCACAGCCCATTAGCCATCTGTTCCTCTATTAAGCAACTTTCTTTTTATAATGTAAGTATTTAATTTTAATAAACTCTATCTGCTAAGCATTTATCTTACACATAATAAGGAACTGTTTCAAACATGACTACCAGGTCATATAAAAGTAATTTTTTTTATGGACTTCCTTGGATACAAAAGGGAAAGATACTATTAGAAGAGCTTGAAAATTTGAAAGTATTTAAAATACAGATTATTGTAAATAAGTACAAGTTATTTAAAGTGTGATATGAACAACAAGTTTTGCATGCTGAAACATTTATTTAATTTACCAGCACATGAATAGAAAGTGTGCTTTGAAGTGTACCTTTGATTTTATAGATTATACCACGCAGCAAAGGTAAGATCTGCTAACAGCAATGTTTATAAAACACTTCAAACATGAGGTATAGATCACTAGTGTGTTTTTAAAAATCAGTTTACTTGTCTTGCTTGTTTAAGATGGTTAGGCAAATATAATGAAAAATATCAACCAACAACTGTGGAATTGTCTATGAAGTTTAAAAAGCATAGCAGAAAAGAACAGGATTAGGATTGCCAAACTGACCTTCAGTTTCAAAATGTACACATGGGCATTGTGATAATTTCTAATTACCACATCATAATTAATTTCTGACAAATTTCTGAAAGAGACAGGACTCCCACAGAAATTCACGTATGTGTCAACCTGTAAGATTATGAAGGTACACTTGGGCTTCTCGTACTTGGGCTTCTAGTACTTGAATTTTACTGCAGTAATAAAATTACTAGTTGGGAGTGTTGTAGGGGTTTTTTGGGGCTTTGTTTGTTTGTTAGTTTTGTTTTGGGATTTTTTTGGTGGTTTTCTTTTTGGGGGTTTTCGTTTGGGTTTTTGGTTGGTTGGGTGGTTGTTTTGTGTCACACTGTGTTTTTTAAATTTAGTTATGTAGGATAATAATAGAACTCACTTGGGCTATGAAGAGAACTCACGTGGGCTATGAAGACTGAAGATCCTATCCGTGATTTGGAATTTCAGTTAACTAGTTTGTGGGGAACTCTGTCCTATTTCTCCCAGTCTCCCCTTTTTTTTTTTTTTTTTTTTTTAATCAGCACTGAAGTCTTTATCTGCTTCCCAGTCATCTTGGAAAAAGATGGTTATTCTATTCTTCTGTTCTCTTGTGTTTTGGTTTCCTTTTTTCTTCTTACTTACTTTGTTTCTTGGCTCTTCATTTCTTTCACTTAAGTTAAAGGTGTTCTCCTACAGCTCCCACTGCAGTTGGTCTGGTTGGCATAAATCTGAACATTGCTTTCCCTCCAGGAAAATGTTTTGCTCCCTATTTTGAATTTAACAGGAAATATTAAGACTATAATGATGTTATTGCATTATGTATAAAATAATAAAGTTTAGACTAATAAGACCTACTTTAAAGATAAACAATTTGTTTGAAGTAAAACTGTTCTAAAAGAATTGCTGTAGCAAGACAGAAGGATCAAGTCTTTTATAAAGAACTGTGGAAACTATCACATTCATATTCCCTAGGAGTACTCCGAACATGCATATATTTTTAAAATTTTCTTGTGAAACAGAAGAAAAATTTTCCATTGGGTGAAATTCCAGAAGATTCTATATTTAAAAATGAAAATATGACCATATGGTTTAAAATATTAGGACATATCTATAAAAAGAAGTTACTATAGCAAAATTTCCTGAATAAATGAATCATGTTCCACTCTCTTTGTGACATGGAACTTATTGTTCTGTAACTTCTGAATTCATGCACCCAGTCTGGATGAAATTGAACAAGGGTTAAAGGTCTTGAAAGCTAAGTTCCAGCACATTTTATTAAAGGTCTGTCAGAGAAGAGAAGCTTCAACGAAGATGCTGCTGAAGGAGCTTAGTACTTTATCCTGGTTTCAACTGAGATAGTTAATTTTCTTCTTACTAGCTGGTACAGTGCTGTGTTTTGGATTTAGCATGAAAATAATGTTGATAACACTCTGATTTTTAATTGTTGCTGAGCAGCGCTTTACCTAAATCAAGGACTTTTCAGTGTCTCATGCTGTGCCAGTGAGGAGGTGCACAAGAAACTGACCTGAACTAGCCAAAAGGACTTTCCATAGCACAGGACAGACATTATACCCAAAATATTAACTGGGGGGAATTACCTGAAAAGGGGCTGATCACTGCTTAAGGCTGGGCTGGGCATTGGTCAACAGGTGGTGAGCAATTGTATGGTGCATCACTTGTTAGTGATTAGTACTGTCATTATATTTTACCTTATTTAAATTATTGAACTCATCTCAACCCACAAATGTTACTTTTTTATCCTGATTTCCCTCACCCCCCATCCCATGGGTGTGGGGTGGAGGGGTGCATGGAGAAGTGAGTGAGCTTACCAAATGACAAGCTTACATATATAACAAGCTTACCAAAAATTAAATAATATGGAAGATTAACAGAGGAAGCCAATCTTCATTTGTTTGTGGCTCACGGAATTATTAAATTGATTCACTCAATTTTTTTTGCTTTTTATTATTGCCAGTTGCAGTGCCTTCAAAAAGCACAGAAATTGGATGGAATTTGAAGGACCTATGCTCTCAGCTGTAAGACTGTTTAATGGTTTATCTTCTTTAGCTTCTTAAATTTCATCTACTGTATAACTGCACTTTCAGAACAAAATCTCAGACATTTAATGCTGAATTTTATTTTTTAAGCTCCTATAGGGTTTCAGCACTGAGACATTGGTGTAGTCTGATTAAAGGTTTCACGGCAGCCAGAAGATTTTGAGTTAATAACACTAGAAGAAATCAATAATACATTTGGAAAAGCACCATATGTGTCTAAATTTCAGAAAGCATTCTCTCCATCCATTGTTCCTGACCCCATTGTATTGTGCTTTTGTGTTTATCAGCAAGTTATGTCAGAGTCTTTGTCTTTCGTAATGTATATAGACTTGTAAATGTAAAAAATTCTTCTTCCCAACTGGCTACTCTGGTAAAAATCACCTGCCTGCTTTGGTGCCCAAAAATTTTGCACAAGTTTCTCACTAAAGTAGAAAATGCATGGCTAATGAAGTTTTGAATTTTTAAAGTTGTGATACTGATTCCATCTCTCTTTATCTTTGACACTGTATTCAAAAGAAAAAGAAAGCAAGTTATCATCTCTCAGCTATGTTTAGAGCAAGCCAATACATGTAAGAAGGAACATGATAAAAATGGATATAAATATTGCAAACAATTTCAGGCAGAAGGTGGAATTGGATGGATTCCTGAGTATCCTCCCAGCTCTCTTCTTCTTACTTTAGATTTTATTCCGCTATTTCTAAGAGAGGAAGAAAGCTGAAAATTGAAAGAACAAAGTGCACAGAATCTGGCCTAATCACTTTTGACATCTGTAGGTGTATATATGCTTCTGTTTTCCTAGGCCAGTGAAGGTAGTGTTGGAAAGTTCTGCATTGGACTTGGGCTGCCCAAGCTGATTGGAAACATATACCACATCTGTAATTGAAGTACTACGTGTTTGGAATTAAAATCCGTAGATGTCTCTGAAGCCAAATTCCTACATAGATTTTGTTTCAGTGGAAAGATACTTTAGCAGCAAAGCATAAAAATATGTCCTAGTATCAGTTAGAAAGAATGTTAGTTCCAGGTTAAATATAATCAAATCCACATAAAATATAAAATAAGTAGTTTTTTGTTTCATTTTCTTGGGTTTTTTTTTAATATGTGTTCAACAATAGGCCGTGACATAAAATATTTTAGACCACACTGACAACTGAGTGTGTAGATGTGCACTTATCAATGTCAGGACGGGGACTTCATCTTGAACATTCAATGGAAAAATGTTATGAACCAAATTCAATTTTACTTGGGTTAATATTGATTTAAACATTTGCCATCTTCTTGCTTTCAGAGTTGCCCATTCACTTCAGAGAGTATGATCAAAAAGTTCTCTCATCCTGAATGAAAGTACTATTCATCTCATACAATATGAAGGGCCTCGGCAGGTGTAAATTGGCTTTGCTCCATTGAATTCAGTGTAACTGTGTCAGTTTTCCATGACTGGAAATGTGGCCATTTTAACTTACAGAATAGGTTGAGTTCAAAGAGGTCTTTAATCACAAGGTTTAACGAAGAATTATTCTTTCATCTGAATGTTGCCCTAACTCCAACCTTGGCTGTCCTTCCCCTGAGCTCTACAGGCAACATTAGTTTCATGATACAAGCAAAGATCTTTTATTGCCTTACACAGTTGTTAAAATCAGGTATTTAACAACTAAAATAAGATGATCTTTTGTTTAATTTATAGAGTGTTTATAAATGAAGTAGAGTTGGGGGCTTTTTTGAATGTTGTTTAATAGACTTTTCCTGGTAGTTGCTATAGTAACAGTGCAATAATTGAACCTTTAAGGTGATGTCTCATTTATGATGAAAGATAATGCATGCAAAGGGAGAGAACATAGAATTCTTTTTACTAAATCATTTAAGGTCTGTTTAAGAAGGGGTATTAAAAGTGGCAAAATTCCTGGGTTTTTTTTCCCAGGTTCTATTTAAGCAAAATGTGAATGACAAAAACCAGTTCAATCTTTTTTTCTCTCAGCTGTTCAAGTAAAAAGGAACACAAATATTCCTTGAGTTCAATACAGAATTTTAATTTTTTATTTAACCTGTAAATACAATCCAAATTTGCCTCCCCCAAAATTGGGGGAAATCTGTTTTCTCTATAAGTGCTGCCATTCCAATGGGCTGTGTTTCCATGCAGAAATCTGTAGTCATTCACTTGTTCATAAGACCATGACAGAAAGAATTTTGTTGCGCACAGTGACATTCAGAAATTGATTGACTTCAGCGTAGCTGGTACCAGTGACAAGGCTGGAACACCAGTTGTGGCTCAGCTAGAACACAGTTGAACTGAAAAATTGTCTCTTTTCCAGGTTTGACATCTAAGGGTTGCACTGTGTATTATCATCAATAGCAAAACTAGGTAGCAGGAATTATGGCAAATTTCACTCAGCTATTATTCTGCATCTAAATTATTGTAATCTCCATGTTTTGGCAAATTTCATTAATATTAACTCCTGTGCAAACCATTAATTGATTTCTTTCCATGATCTCCAGTATATGCAGTACCAAACAATACTAACCCACATTAAAGGAAGCTTGGGGATACAATAACAGAAGATTAAGTGGAGTTTGTTTCCTGATATTTCACCCGCCTGAGCCATTGCTGAGATAGAAATTGCAAGTTTGGTTTCATTTAGCTGTAGTTCAGAAGTGACATTTTGGATCTGGTGGTGTGCTAAAGGACATAACTATATGGTACACATCATTTAGGAGCACAGTCAGAGCAGTGGGTTTTCTATCCTTGCAAGCCATGTAACTAAAGA
This sequence comes from Ptilonorhynchus violaceus, assembly GCA_013397565.1. NCBI lineage: Eukaryota > Metazoa > Chordata > Aves > Passeriformes > Ptilonorhynchidae > Ptilonorhynchus > Ptilonorhynchus violaceus. Next base: position 83,743 of record VZRJ01002950.1, read on the forward strand.
TATGAATTCAGAGATATGCCAGGTCACAGCTGGAAGGAAGGGCAGAGCAGAGATACATTAGACACTGTTAAAGTTGTGAGAAACATGAAGTACGAGGCATCAATTTATGTCACTCTCAACTTCTTTTTTTGCACTCAAAATTCAGTCATCCACATTCAACAAAGAATCATGATACTACAACTTGTAAAGACGGGAAATATACAGGTCTTCTAAAAGGAAAATCACAGTGTTTTACTGTAGTGTTTCATAGATTAAAGCCATGAGTGGAATCTCTGAAGAAATTACTAGAGGAGAAAGGAATTAAAATACTTCTGCTGATATAAGAATTATCTGAGTATAATATTATTAGGTTAAATCTTTATCATTCTACAAAGTTAATTTATACTATGAGTCCTATACTTGAATGGGATTTTACATTAATACAAGAAGATATGAGATTTTAATAAGGCTGATACTAAGGTGAAATGATGTGGAGACTTTTAAATCTTATCCCTAATAACATGACAAAATCCTCATTTTTTTTCTACAGCATGACAAAAATGATAATGTATTTTGCTTTGGAATTGGCTCTGATAGATGCTGCCTGCATGCAGACAGTATTTTCCTCTTCAGCAGAAGGCTAAAAGTAATTTTGTGATTTTTCTGAATTGTGTTTGTTTGTCCCCAGCTTTCTTACAGGCTCTTTTTAGTTACTGGAAGGCTGGTATAAGATCTCCCTGGAACTCTCTCTTCTCCAGGCTGAACAACCCCAACTGTTTCAGCCTTTCCTTATAGGAGAGATGTTCCATGTCTCTAACCATCCTCATTACCCTCCTCTGGACTTGCTCCAACAGGTCCACAGCTTGATAATGATGTCCATCAGGATATGGAGATGCTGACCACAACCCTCTTAATAAGAACTAAGTTGCCAGAGTTATTTAAGTAACTTTGCCCCTGGCAAGATGCTACAGGCATCCGGGCTATGTCATTGAAGTCAGTTAGATATTTAGTAGTTGAAATGCAATGGTAGATCAATGAAGAATGCTCATTATATTGAACATCCAGATATGGGACTGCAGGGTGATTGCATAGCAATGCTTGCTGGACAGCTGCTTTGACTACACCACGGGCCTTCTACATAGACACCAAGAGAAATTTAGCCTGATATTTTGAATTGGGCATGAGAAGAAAAAACAAAGTGGTTTTCTGTGAGTGTGGTTTGGTGGTCTTTTTTTAACCTTTATTTTAACACTTGCACGACAGCAGGTTGATCAGAATGCTGGAAATCTCATGTAGTTCAAGAAGGAGGGATGCAAAGTTCTACCCGTAGGGCAGCATGACCCCATGCAGCTGCAGAGACTGGGACTGACTGGTGAGTTAGCAGCGCTGCAGAAAAGTACCAGAGTTTGAACTCGATATGAGTGGGCAGTGTTCACTGAAGAAGACAGACTGCATACTGAGCTACATTACTGGGGCTAACAGATCAGGAGTTATTATCTCTTTTTGTTCAGTGTTACTGAGGCTGCATATGCGATACTTTGTATGCCTTTTAATCTCCCAGTTCAAAAAGCTGTTGAGAAACCCAAGAGGTCCAGTGGTGGAAAATCAAGATAACCAGAACCAAGAAAGCATTAACTAGAATAAGAATCTGAGAAGGCTGCATGTTTTTTAAGCCAATGCAGTTTTATTTAAGGGTAATTGACAGCTGCTTGAAGAGGAGTTACAAGGGTCACAGACAAATCTTTCTCAGTAGTGGCAGAAGAAGTGATGGAATGATGGCCATGAGTTGCAGCTTGGAACTAGATATTGACATATTAGATATTATCTCTTACTAACCAAGTTGAAGGGGATGGGAGTACAGACATATGTACATATATACATATATATGTATATATATACGTATGTATGTATGTATAGCATTGTGTCAGTTCACTTAGAGATGTCATGGCACCTCTTTGGAGGTTTTCAAGGCTTCAGTAGGCAAAGCCATGGGTGATTTGACCTAGTGCTGTGGAAAGTTTCTCTTCGAGTAGAAATCAAATTAGATGACCTCCAGATATCCTTTTCAGACAAGTCTTTTATGACTCCATCAGCTACTTAAAGTTCTTTTGCCATCTGCTGAACTACATCTGAAAGGACAAAAATATCACAGTGGGGAAGTCGTCAGGAGCGTAAAAATGGCTGAGGAAAGAATAGTCTCTCCCTATGTTCTCCACCTACTTCAGTAGTACCAACCAGAGGCGTGTGTCCTTTTAACAACACCAGAAGTAATGTGTATATAACTGACTGATTTCAATGAATACATTTTTAACTGATTGTTGATTGGCTGTCAAGGGGTTTGCAGGCTGCTGAGGCAAAGCACATGTGCACTGAGTTCTGCCTCCCATTCCCTCTGAGATGGCACTCAGTTCATGTACAGATGCCACATTACTTAGGAGAATTAATATTATGGATAATTTTACCCTCTTTCAATATATATATATTTTTTTAACTTGCTAATGACTTTAAAATATACATGAAAGACAAGGAGTGTATGCTTGGTTATGGCTTGTTCCAGCAATTTTCTTGCTGTGGGACAAGTAGCCTCATTTTACTGTAATTTTGCCTTTGAATGTTGAACTTCCTTGGGAGAGAAAAAAGGATGTAAATTTCCTCTAAATAAACTTCCCTCTAAATAAACTCATTTACATTTTTGTTGAGAAAAAAATCAAACTCTGGTAGGCTTTGTTTGCTATGTGTCTTATTAACCTAGGGCAGGCAATACCTGGGTTTGATAGTTCAAGGAAAACCGGAAAATTTTTCTTCTTATACTCAGTCACCTGCAAAAAAATGAAAACAGAATTTTTTCTGGTATCTACATTTCAACTTCTCTCTGAAGGCTGAAGACAAAGGCTTTCTCTCAGTAATTCTCTGACTGATATTTCCAATACAATTGGAATTGTAATTCCTGTACAATTAGTTTAAAACACTTTTAGTTTTATTGGGTAGTATATCTAGTGTCTGGTCATAATAAACAAAGACCCATTGAGGATCAGATGACAAGACACATTAGGAAGAATGCTTGTACCTTTCTCCTAAGGCTGTCACAGGAGAACAGTCAGCTCCATTCCCCACCGTGACCCACCAAGAGGGTTCCATCAAAGAAGGTCCTTTTCTAGAATGCCTTGCAGACTGCAGGAAGTTACTGCTACAGGGATATAGGAGTCAGTATGGGACAGAAAGAGATTTGAGGAGTGTGTAAAACTTACTACAGGATATTTTAAGGGGATGATGGGAATGTGAGAAACTGATTATGAGGTTCTTAGATGGAGGAATAAAGGCAGGGAAAGGGACAACTAAAGGTAGATCAAGAAGGAACAAGCACATTAAAACAGGTGGAAAAGAAAATATAGGGGCAGGTTGACTGTAAGCAGATGGCTGGCCAGGACATTTATCTACTTATGCCCTGCGATTGTGATTGTACTGTGAAATGTCTTCTTTCTCAGCCCTAGTCTTCTTTTCATGGGTGGAATATTCTGAGTTTGCTCAGCACTAGTTAAATAAAGAAGAGACAAATGTGAGAGTTAGCTGCTGTGGGGGCCATAAATCTAAGACAGCTCCAGGAAGACAAGGTGATCTGAAGGCCACAGATGGCAAAGATCATCGGTCGGGACAACCTACTGGAGAGAATTGTTGAGGGAGTGGAGTGTGAACGCACTGTGTGTGTATGTATGAGAAGAATATGAGAATGAGAAGAAATCTGAGTACCATCAGCTACAGTGGGGCTGCAAATCTCAGGTTCTTGGATGTCCTGATACTAGTGTCCAGGGAGACTCGAGATACCTGGGGGAAGCTACTGCATAGACTTGAGTGCCTGAGGCCAGCTACTGGAGAGATCCACATTGTCTGCTTGCTTTTGTGCATATATTTCACTGGCTGACTTCAGTACTGAACAGATGGAGAGGAGGAACAGGGCTGGTCCATCTGTGCTGTTCACATTTGTGGGAGTGCTATTTTTTCTCCCTGTATGTTCTGGTAATGTTTTCTCTGTGCCCAGCTGTGTATGTACATGTACCCACATATGTGTAGTACGTGATGTGCATGTTTGTGAAAATTAAAGAGTAGTTTCAGCTGACTGACTGGATATGTAAAGACCCAGCAAGGAGTCACTGAAATTGCCTGTCAGAAACTAGTGGGCAGTGAGGACTGCAGAGGGAGAATGATTCAAAATATATTAACGTTCCTCAAATGTTGGTGTAATGGACACACTCTTCAAGTAAAAGACTGCAAAAATCTCACAGCACACTTTTTCCTATGCTTCTCCAAGTTCAGGTTATATGATGTGCTTTTTATTATCTGACAGTGGTACTGGGAAGTGATTCTACTTGCTGGTGCAGACTTTAGCAAATTCATCTTTTCTGTGTGAATTTCAGACTGATACTTTTGCTTAGGAGGAGTTTATTTTAATTGTTTGTTTCTGGAAGTTCTTAGATTGTTTGCATCTTCCCCATCAGTAGCCACGATAATCCAGCAGTTTTGTTCCTATCTGTTAATGAAAAGCTAAGAAAAGAGGAAAACACTTCTCAGCTTTATGTTTCTTGACTCTTAAAGTCCCTTTCTTTCTCTGTCCAGCTCACATCACTGACTTGGTCTTCTAGTTTTTCACCTCATGATATGCAATTGAGAGCCTGGGCTACAGGGATAATTCTATTTGTTGGGGTTTTTTTCATGGACTGAAGTCACAACAACAGGGTCAACTCTATTGGCCTGTCCTTCTAGTCTGTATTACTTATTTGTCAAAGTCATGATAAAAATATTGTCAAGGGCAATTAACAATCAGTTATTGCATCCTTCTGGGAATTTGGCCCTGTGATAAACTGTTGAAGAAATTCCATTAGTAACTTGCGAATTTAATCTGTCATAATTAAGTAGTTCCATAGTTAGTTTGATTGCATAAGAACTCTCAGACCATATTTTAGTCTCTCTTAGATTCTGTATCAGATCCTCACTACTGCATTAGTACATTATTCTTGATTATCCTTGTACAAAATGATATAGTCATATCTCTTACATCTATTATGCCTAGTTTCTTTGTCATCTTATACATCATTAACACAAAATGTTGATTCACTATCTCTAGCCTTTTACTGGCTTATCAGGGTATAACAATATTTTTCAATACTTCCCTTCTGTCACAATTATTTCTCAGCATGATTTGTCATGTAAAGTTACCATGAAATTCATAAGGAAAATTTTGTCCTCTACGCTTGACTCACAAAACCCCAGTATAATACTTCCAGTTACATTACTTAAATTTTATAATGTCTCCTATTGTTCTGACAACTAGTGCAATAATAAAAGAGTGTTTGAAAACTGAATATTTTGTATAGGTGACTTTAAAATTGATGTTATTTGCTTAAAAGACTCTGGGTTTAGTATTACATAAGTTTCAAGTTTAAAACACAAATGTAGCTGGTTTCTCCAATCATACAGTTCATGAGGAATATTAAAAGTATTGTGCTCATAGCTAATTTAGCTGAAGGCAAGTATGTAAATGTTTAGCTCAAGTATTAGACATGAATATGATTTTGCTAATAATGGAATTGTTTCTTATCCAGTTGAAGTTAATAGAAGAGTTATATTGAATTTCATTGGATTGTGAGCTCAAAATGTTGTCATACTTCTTAGAAAAATCCTGATTCATGTTTTTGCACCATGTAATTCTTTTTCTTTGCCTGTGCTGTTTGTTAGCCAGAAACAATAGCTGTGCACTTGCAATATTATTTCAATCCAAGAAGCAAAGTCACTTTTGTTGGTTATGTACACCCCTTCTAGAAAGAATTTCCCTGTACAATTCTGTAATACCTGATTGCCTAAAAAATCAATTAAACAGAGCTTATAAGACAGTCTGGGAGAATGAGAGGACTTCTTAAAGTATAAGGGAAAGCCAGAGGAAAAAGTATGAAATAACCTACTACAGATTTGGAATTTGCAATAAGTGCCTCAATATGTTGTTAGTTTTGAGCATTATTTTTCAAATATGAATTTCTTAAATATCTGCAAGATCTCTCCTAATGCAATCATACCATATGTATTAAATACACATATGGCATATTTCGCTTTATTCTTCCCATGTAGAAGCAGAAAACTGTAAGAAATTCTCATACAATCTACGAGTTTTATAATTCTAATGCTTATTTCTTAGTAGAACTTGCCAGAGACAGTATTTTTTTAAAGATTTTGTGGTTAAAATGAAAAATAAATGTTGAAGGGAAAGAGGAGTAAGGTATTCTCAAGTCCTCCGTAGTATTCTACTGATTCTGGACAATGATGTAAACTTAGACACTATTCATCTTTCAGAGCTACTGGGCAGTATTGTGTAATGCAATTTTGCCTCCTCCTTTTACCTATGGAGGAGAATGTTAGAGAGGAAACCTTTCTACCAATTTGATTATTGAATTACATGTTTCTGCAGTGTGTAAGGTTTTCTCCACAATGGCATTTGTAACAATAAATAAGTTTAAATTTTTTTGGCCAGTTCTTCTAGTGAGTAAAAAAAGTAATCACTCAAACTCAGTACTTTTAAAGGAATTGCCGTGATCTAAGCTTGCATTCTGGGTTATATTTTAAAATGTGTAGAGCTGCATATTTTCAAGAGGGGCTGTGGATGCACAGATGTTTATCTCTTACTGAATCCTTATAATAGGATTTATAACAGTGAGTCATGCTGGTGCGTTATAAAAAAGGTTTAATCATCACTAGAAATACATATTCTATCTGACTATACAGTGACACAGAGACCAGAGATTGTGAAGAGCAGAAACGGGGTATGACATGGTCAGATCTGTTACAGCTTCTTGTGGCTGACTTATTGCTTTACCCAGAAACACAGAGGTAGACTTCTCTGGAGTCAGGGGGACATTTAGGCTTTGTGCAGCCACTTGCCTAGGTCTGAGCTGGCCTGCACCAAGAAGGATAGGGTCAAAAGCGTTCCCTCTTGTTCTGGTTTGCAGAGTGGACAAAGTGGTGCTGAAGATAGAGCAGAAGGCATTTGCAGCATCCTCTCAGCTGGCAAGCAAGCTCTAGTTGAGGTGTATTATGGCTACGTTGCTGCTCAAGGCCTGGGAACGGATTGCAGCTCATTGTGTGACCTTCCCAGCAGCAGAGAAGAGCAGTGCTGGAGCAATTGTGTTTCAATCCATGAACGAAGCGGCACTGCCAGCTGAGGCCAGGGCCTGACTGGCAATGTTCCTCTTCTGTTTCACTGCTAGTAGACATGGACGTGAAGGTATCCTGTTTGGGGTAAAAGACTGAAGAATTTATCCTGAGGAATGGAAAGCTATTCCACTGTCTCAGAACAGGCTTTCAGTCTATGAAATGGGATTGTAGTAATTGTGGACGCTAAAATGTTCGATAGTGCTGTAGTGAGGGGAAAGAATGCTACTTAGTGTGATGTACTTGAAGGAGGAGTAATGAGGAAAGTATTTGAATTTTCATCACAGTTCATCCTGTTTTGGCACATGGTAAGAAGAAAATGCAGTACTAAAGAGTTGTTCAGATCTCTCAGTAAACAGATACTGCTCCAACCAAGCAGTTTAATTACAAATCGATGCTATGCAGGGGTATGTAGTGCAGAGACTCGTGTTAAAAGTGGCTTACAGTCCTATTATGCCTTTGATTTTGTTTGCTCCTGCTTCTTTAGAGAGTCTATTAAAATCCTCTGGAAGGAGCTGGGAAATTGCTCTTCTTTTTGAAGCTACTGAGCTTGCTCAATATACAAAATACGTAATAATTGAGAGCGTAAGGCTAGAGGAGAATTTCTATTTGCAGTTTGAAGCCTGAGCCTCATGTATTGAGAACTCTCAGCAGGCTGGGAACTGAGAACCAGGAAGACTAGAGAGGGCATGAGCTATCCCAAGTGGCTGCAACTGTAGGGGGTGGCTGGGCCTGCAGCAAGAGAGGCTGCAGAGGTAGGGCCAGCCACATAAGTGACCAAGGAGCCCATGGGGCCATAGGGCCCTGATGTGGTGGGCCAGAGAGCCCAGGTAGAGTGGGTCACAGAGCCCAGATGTTATAATAAGTAAAGGCTCCAAGGTCCAAGATCTCCCCCTAGGATGTGATGACAGGGAAGATCTCTCCCATCCAGGCCCTGCTATGTGCTCCCCTATTCGGTTGGTTTGTTCCTGTCAATCTTTGTCCCCATTTATGGTTATGTTCTAGAGAGTTCTCCCTCACTCGATGCTCCATTGGCCTTGTTCCCCTGCTCCTCCCCTCACCTACCCCCATTGGTTGTATGTACTGTAGTCCCGCCTTCTCTCCTCCCTCTTACCCTCATGTGATTGGTCCCTGGTATTCTCTCCGCCCCTTGTCTGTGGAGTATAAAACCCTGTGCACCGCTTTGTTCCTTGGCTCTTCGTCCCTGGACCCGTGCAATAAGTCTTCTACCTCAGAAGCACCCTCCCGATTCTTTACTCCTGGCTTAAGGCAAGTGCGTGTGCGTGTCTGCGCGTCCACCTGCGCTGGTGGGATAGAGTGTGAGCTGCAAACCCCAGCAAACCCCTGCGAGGCAAAGGCGACATCCCTGTCTCACCGACCACTGCACACTGCGCTGAGGCACCACCAGATGCAGGAGTGCTTTTGGGAAGGTTGCGGCATTTTACCACCTAGCCGAGCTCGCCGCAACATGCAACTTTGAACGAAGATCCCTGAATTGAGTGTAATAAAGGTCTTCCCTCCAAGGCTTTAATGTGGAGCACTTGTCAACCCTCCTCTGTTTCCCCGCATTGCTTAGAGTTTTCTCTGTTTAAGAGTTTAGAACTTTTTATTCAAATAATCTCTGGGGCTTTCATGTTTTAGAAACCTTTCAGTCTTTTGCAGGAGGTCTAGCCACAGTCATAAGTAAGCCTGCAAACAGCCCAGGAGTCAGTTGTCAGTAAGATTTCTTGTGCTCACTGTGCACATTGGTGTGGTAAGCTTAGTTTTGTCATGAAGCACAAGTTTGTTGGAGGCAGTGGAGATGGAACTTGGGCTCCTTGCCTCAGTCATAGACTAGTGTCTGATGCCTGGAACCAGAGTTCAGCTGAAGGACGTGATGAAGAAAAAGAGCTGCAAGCAGGGAAAGGGTCTTTATCTGCCCTATTCACACACATTGCCTGCTCCTCTATTACAGCTCTGCTGCTATAAGTGCTCCCAGTGCAGCAAAAACATGAAAACCACTGAGTTGGTGAATATGAAGGGTTAAAACACTCTTATGTCTCTCAATAAATGGTCATCTTAAACAGACTTGCAGAGAGGAAGTCTTGTGATGGGTAGCATTCCTCAGGGATTGGTATTGCAGCCAGTGCTGTTTAACATTTTTGTCAGCGACATGGACAGTGGAATTAAATGCATCCTCAGCAAGTTTGACCATTACACCAAGCTGTGTGATGTGGTTGACACGATGGAAGGAAGGGATGCCATGCAGAAGGACCTTGACAGGCTTCAGAAGTGGGCCCATGCAAACCTCATCAAGTTCAACATGGTAAAGTGCAAGGTCTTGGACCTGGGTTGGGGTCTGTTCTTCTTCCCTGGTGATGGAAAGAGGACATAGCAGGAGAGCTTTTTGAACTAAATTGTTGCATTTTTGATGCCTTCTCTGTTTGAAAAGCCGAGGCTGAGGATGAATAAGAGGGTAAGAAAAAGTAAAAATTTATTCGGGGTATGGAGAAAACAAAACCTTTCTCAGGACCACCTCCAGGACCAGCCACGGGCGTGGAAATGGGCCCAATCCCTGCAGTGGTGCAAGCAAGTGTAAGTTAGGTAAAAAGGGGTGGAAAAGATAAAAAAGAGTAAAAAAGGTGTCCCACAGACTTAATCTTCTACTATTATAGGGTTTTAGCGAACTAACATAGTTTGGAAATATTCTCCAGTGAAAAGCAGAGTTTAATGAGACTATTCCTTGTGGCAGATTTCTATTGGAAGTCTCTGCTTAGTTCAGTAGCTTCGTTTTTCAGTCGTCATAAAGCGATATGACCAACTCTGGAATGCTTAAGGACGATAACCTGTTCTGTTTTGTCTAGAACAGAGTGCATTATTTTCTATGAGTTTCAGTGGAAAGTTACAGGAATTCTATTATTATAACATTACATTCTAATACATATATAAAGCTAGAAAATCAAAAAATCTCCTGGCACCATTTTGAGCTTTGATTTTTTTCCTTATACTGATGTTGCACTTGCACTCTTTGAAAGATCTGCTATCACTTCCAAATGTGCTTTGTACTGCAGTTATGATTTCTTACGGTTCATATTGCAGAACAAATTAAATTTTGTTTAGTGCTATGTACTTTATGCTTGAGGTTCCTCAAGCAGATTTCCCTAGGTTCTTACATTCAATCATCTAATTTACAGTAAGCAAATTAGTTTCAATAATAAAGGTAGATAAGTCATATAAATATTAGTTACATCTCTTCTGTTTTGCTTAGTACATGGTGGGATTGCACATGCTTTAACTTACCCAGTGTTCATCCATCTGCTTATGACCTTCCTGCATATTTTTCAGTGTTTTAGATTTTGGTTGGCATCACCAATGGTGAAGTCCTGCACCTTCATGTCACTTTTAGGTGAGCCTTATTTTCTAATTCTTTTCCAAGTGCTGTCAAAAATCCTGTATTCTCTTAAGCCTTGTACGTTAATGTGCTAAAAAAGACAGTTCAATTTGATGTTTATTCTAAAACTTAGAGTGTTTAAACAGTAGCTGCACTTATGGTAGGAAGCTGTTCAGCAAACACATCCAGAATATGAATTCAGGTTTTTCCTTTCACACTCAAGTAAATCCACATGATATAAATGTATACTGTGAGGTTTTGCCACTCTAATTTGACATATAGTAGTGATGTTCTTGCTTATTTTTATATGTAAGGTTTCATTAAGAAAACGATTACCTGACAGCTCGATACTTGAGGTTGCTCAAAGAAGTTCAGTTCTCACACCTGCAGTGTGACAGGCTTCAGTAAAAAACTTTGAAATTCTATGCTTGCCATTTAGAAAAGGTTGTATCCTTAAGATCTAAGTCACAAATCATCAGAGCTAATTAGACCTCTAATTGCCCTGGTTTTCTAATAGCGTTAAGGGCTCAAATTACTTTAAAATCTACTCCTAACAATGACAAATTTCAGTCCAAAATGTGTAAGGCTCACTTTAGCAGAGAAATTTGGTTACAGAGAGTATTAGCAGCATTTGGCTGAGAACAGCCACGTTATACTAAGTAGTTTTCAAACCCTGAAGCAAAGAAAATTAAGTTAGGTACAGAGTTTGTTACAAAATGGAGAGAGATGAAAATAAGGAGACAATGAGTATCAGGGAAAATTTGTAATGCTAAGAGATAATGTGTTTTGTGAATATAATGAAAGCCCTTTGATTTGGATCCTAAGTGCTGCATAATAGTTAGAAAAGCTATGGGGAACTGTCCTGTGTCTGCAAACAAATTGACCAGACTAGCTGATAAACTTGTTCTGCATCCATTTTCCGTGATGAGGTAACAGAACTGTAGATCAAAGAAGTAAATTTGAATTTTATGTTATGCAAAATCAGACTAGTCACTAAACCAAATAATAAAATCTGGTTTTAGGGTGTTCATTAGTCTCATGTACTTATTTTTATTGTGGAGTACTGACCTGGATTTCCCATTAAATAATGTGGGGTGTACTCTAGCTGATTTGCAAGCCTGAGAGTAATTCTATTTTAAGCAATACATTAGAATGGAAAGAAAGATCTCTCTTCTCTGGCAGATTTACATTTTTGCAATTTAGAAGATAATTTTTAATCCTTTACCTAATCATACTGTCCTCCCAACAGCTCAATATCAAGATAAAATGATACAATGCTATTGTCAGCTTACAGCCTGAAGACGATTGCTGGTGATAGGTTAATTTCTAATGTCACTATCCTGAGAGACTAAGGGGCACTCAGGCATTGTACATCTTGTTACTACATCTTGACCTGCAGTTTAGATGCATCTGGCTTGTACTGTTTAAGTTCCTTATTCTAAACAGCAACCACTTTTTGTCACCTTGTAGAAACCCTTTTAGTGTGTAGAAACACACTAAAGATAGTGTGACTTAAGCATAGTTTAACAATGTTGTAAGCACAACTTGGTGTAATATAACTGGGGTTTCTAATTGTGGTTCTTGTATTGATTCTTTTCCAGCTACATCAAGTAGTGCGTGCATCAGTAGTGAAATAAATTCTTCACACAAGTTACTGTCTTCTGTGGGCTTCTGAGGTGTACAAGTTAAATCAGCAGCCATCTTTAGTTTATTGAAAATAAAACTTAGAATCTGTACTATCAGTCTTGAGATACTGGAAAGTACCTCTGGTGGTGATATCTCGTAATTTCCAACAGGAAGCACAAGTCTGCTGAGTGTACTGGCAATAAAACTTGCGGGAGATTTGGAATGATCATAGCTGTAAAAACAGTCACAAAAAGTAGTCAGATTCTCCCTTTTAACAATATATGCCTGATGCTTCATATCTCTTTGTTTTGTGAAAGCACATGAGAATTTTATATCAAGTAATATTGAAGTTTGTAGTCATTTCTTATGAGTAATACCAAGTGCTTTTTTTAATGTTCATGTCTAAGATTCCCAAGAAATTATTTATACAGTGTCAATCCACAGAAATCTAGCATTTCCAAAGCCACTTCAGTCCAAGTGGAGATGACAATGTATAGATTAAGAACCAGCAAGGAAGTGCCAGGAGTAGCCTGCATAATTTTGGCCAGCAGTAGTTTTACAAGTAGAATTTAGCCTCTTGATGCTCAGGCATTTCATCAAGATACATGAGCATCAAGAGACTTTATCAGCTAAAGCAATGCTGCCCCAGGGGTGCAGGTGGAGGGCTTCTCAACTGATTTTAATTTTTTCATATTCCCAGAAACACTGCTTCTTCACTCAGAAACTTTGAAAGAAAACTGAGAAATGCAATTTTCAAATCAGAAGATCTGCGGTGCTGCAAAACATTTTTAGGGAATTTAGAAGGTTAAGCTTTCATAAAATAATTCTCCTTGCTTTCTGCTTCTTGTGTGTATTACACTTATTGAGGCACTTGCCCTTAATATTCCATCTAGTTCAAGTCCTGAACTTGAAACTTTTTATCTATCTAAAATGTTCCTTAAATTAGGCACTAAGCATGCCTGTTTTTAGAGTGTGTATCTTCATGTTCCAGTCTCTTCTCAGGCTTTAAAGAAATACATTTTTATGCAAATTGAAAAAAACTGCTCCAGGTAAAAGTTCAAGAGTATCTAATGTGTTTAAATATTGATGTATATTCTATTGCAATTTTTAAAATGTGCCTTGCCAGAGCTTTGAGGTGCATGCACAAATCAATTTAAAAGCAGACATAGAGTCTTACGTGAAAGCATGGAAAGAGAATCTTCAGAAGAACTCTCAGTCTGAGGAAGTCTTATTGTCACTAGCTAATTGAGGAAGGTTTGGTATGATATAAAATATATATATAAAAATATGCCCATTTGTGTTTTGCCTTTGTAAACTAAAAATGGAAAATGGAAAGTCTTCATTACTTTTGGCACAAGTAATAGACCTATAAAGAAATCCACTGCTAAAGCTCGGTACCGTTTTTGATAATTCATTTGCATTCATCCAGCATAATGCAGTATAATTAAATAGCTTTTTAGATCAACAAAATATTTTGCTTAAAAGACTATTTTATGTTGAGGGAAATTTAGTAAGGACAGAATGCCAGGAGAGGATGCAAGCTTAACTCATTTTCACAATTCGGGGGGAAGAATAGCTGCAAGACTGCAGTTGTAAGGGTAACATGGGGCCAGTCCAAATGACCTTGTGCATATTGCCCCACAGAAGTCTTTTAGGGTTCAGTAGATAACTGGCATTTAGGGTGGAAACCTAATCTTTGCCCTGGAAATACTGTCTTCATCCAGAAACAAATGTTGAGAAAGGTAGGCAATGGTTATGGTTCCACTGTGCTGTGTTGATTTTACTTCCAAACTGTGGCCTTTATTGTTCTGGATCAGATATCCTAAAATGCATAGAAATCTTTTGTCAGACTTAAGGTTATTTATGTTTCAGTGTTACTACCCATTTAAAAGTATGTAAAACTATTTAGTTAAGCCAGTGTGTAATTACCAGAATTTTAACAGGATTGGTTTGATATGTGTTATTGTCTCCCTGTGTTAGATGATATGCTGAAAGAGATTGAAACTCACTGTTTAACTGGTGGTGTATACCAGGAGAATATCACTGAATGTATTTCTTCTGTGATACATATTTGTAAGGTCCATAGTCACTGCTCTGAATTAATTTGATGATTGGCATATACATGTCAATGATGTCAAGGACAATGATGTAATTTTTCCTTAACACTGAATAACAATCCTGTAGATCTCCCCTATGTGCCTTAAATGAGACAATTAGTGCACCTTATATGAAGTTCCAGGTTTCCTGTGGCATCACATGCAGCTTTGGGAAGTACATCTCAATCAGCCTGTCACTAGGATTAGTTTCACTTTTTAAAACTCTAAGGCTGTGCCTACGATAGTAAATTAATCAACAAGATTTTCTAGGCACTGAAATATGATTGTGTATTCCATTAAACTATTCCTATGTTCCCTAAATATAAATGAGTGAATTCTTAACAGTTTCTTGGCACAGCTTGAGTTTTATGTCACTTCAAGGGCTTTTCCCAATGTTCCGCTTCCTGCAGCAGTCCCTATGGTGGAGAATAAGAGAATTTGGTAATCATTTTTGAATATCATAAATCCAACAAGCTACTCCACGCTACTTGCACTTAGGGGAAGTTCCTGGGCACACTCAATTAACGAATGTAGTATGGACATAGCCCTGACAGTCTTCCATATGCAAGAAACTGCAGTCTTTATTCCATGCAAATTTTGTATTTCTGGAAAGCATAGGATCTAAATGACAGTCTTTTCAAACTTTTCAATTAGTTAAATTGGAGTAAAACTCTTGCATATTGATATTGTTAAACTGATTCCTTTTAAACAAACGGTCTGCAGAGTGAAACAATAGCAACAGAGAAAAACAGACCCCAAACATCATCAAATTCAAATTCTACCACTCCTATTATGTAATGAAGTATAACTGGTGAAGTCAGTTTGATGTTAAACCATGTTAATTGAATGGCATGAAATAATGTGATTTGAATCAGAAGAAAATGAAATACAATAGATTCCTTTTTTTTTAAATAGATTCTTGCTTTTTACTCACAGAAAGTATAAGGCCTAAAAGAAAATCAAAGCTTCCTTCAGAACATTCTAAGCTTGTGAAAAGTGCGTTTCATACAAAATCATTCTGATTAGAAAACTCCTATCCAGCTTTTCCTTTGATGTACATGTACCAAATACTTGTGCAAATTAAATTTGTATTTCAAAATCTCTCCCTCTTTAGAGTCTTTCTGTAGTTAAGAGATTTCCAGAATATCAATAAAATATATTCATGCTGCAATATCTGAAGTTATCACTGTGGGATTAAGCTTTTTTTTTTTTTTGCTTTAGGTAGGCTTCCTAGGATGAAAGTAAAGAGGAAACTATTTAAAGGCAAGATTACCATTAATATGTGTGTGTTTGTATGTGTATTTACCTACAAATTGTGTATGTTAAATTATGTGTGTATTTACATTAATTTCAAATAATGTATTTTAAATATCTAGGGATTTTTCCCTTCCAGGCAGAAATGTAGCTATTACCATGCAGTGGTCTGAACAGAAAACTAATTGCAGATCTGCTAAAAAATTATAATTCTTTAAAAAAGAAATGTTTTTATGTTCAGGAATATAGAAATGCTTTATGTCTACATACATGTATAAATAATTGGATGCCAGTAGATGGTGCTCACTGTGTAGTATAGTCTCTGGGGTTACTCAGACCTATAAAATTTGTTGCTGTGCAGTGAAACCAGCGTCTGTGCAACTCTTTACAGCTACTCTGAACAGATGGTAGGAATGTTCTGTCTAATTTAGTGTGTAGTACTAGCTTGAATACAGATCCATATACCACATGAAGACTTTTGAGAGAGTCCTTTCACTGGCAATAGAAAGATTTCTACTACCCTTGTGGGTGACAGTTTGAAGTAAACCTGGTGGCCCAATAAGTGAAGATATATCGGGAGGGATTCAAAGGAGGAAGGGTATCAAGGGACACTCTTAAAACAGCAGATAAGTAATGCCAAGAAGAAGAAAACAAAAGATACCAACAGTGGGTTGAGGGGAGAAAATAAAGTGATAGACAAGTGGTTACAAGACTGAAGGAAATACTAAAAGAGGTGGGATAACAGGAATGAAGTGGAATAAATAAAGCTGAATATGGAGAAAAGACATAGAAAACAATATATTTAAGAAAATAGAGAAATATTAAGAAGGTAGATATTGTTGAGACAATAATACATACAAGGAAAAGAGTCAGTATGAGAAAAGACAACATATAATGAATTGGCTATGTGTACTGCTAAGGAATGAATATTATTGACATTTTGATTTCACATGTGCCAATACTACATCGGTGTAAGGTTTGAACAAGAAGGGTGAGGATTAAATATCTAGCAGTTCTTGAATTCAATGCAGTGACTTGTTCTCTCTCCTAGAAATTTGGGAATATTAAATTTTCTTGATTATTTTTCTTGAGCTAGGTCTATGTAGAACATTGCTTTGTGTCTGTCTCCTGGCAGACTCTTACATTTAGAGGCATATTGTAAGTGGTACTGTTGTGTCTGTGTGGTAATTTACTATGCTGTTGCCTTTAATTGTGATTTTTGTCCCAGGGACACTGCCTGGTGCCCCTCAGCAACACTCTGCTGACTGGACTGTGCCATGAGACATGTTCTTGGGTTGATATTGCCTGCCTGGTGGTAAGGTTGATAGATATAGTACATAACAGCTAGAGAACACTACCAGTTCACTCAGAAGGTCTCACTGCATGTTCATTTCATTTTTCTATGGCATAGGTGTAGGCAAAAGGGTAACTATGGGCCCAGAGGACTTCTTTGGAGAAAACTCCCCCTGAGAGTAGAGGAAGTAGGGAAAGGAGTAAGGCCTTTTTGCTCTCTTCCAGCAGTTCACCAATAGATGGAAGCAGAGATCCTTCCCTAGGCAATCCACGGCCAACCTATGGTTCTCTATATTTCAGTCCTGTGGGGCTGAGGTCATGACATAAAAGCAGCAAAATATCTTTGAGTGGTGGAACAAGTGATGAAAGAGAGATGGGATTATGGAGAATAGTATTGAAAGAACTGAGAATGTCAATTATTTGCTAGATCTGTGTATATTAGTGCAACTTCATGATGTGGAGAGGTAAACAGAGCTTGTATTTAAGACAATATTTGAGTGCCTAGAATCCTAAAATGTTCCCTGTTTTCAAGAATAGTAGTTAAAATGTAATTTAAAAACTCAGAAATTTAACACAATTTAATTTTAACTGCTCTTTCCATCTATGTCCTGCTTAATATGAAATGAAATTAAAGCACCTCTAAAAAGTAACTAACCTATCCTAGAGTAACTAAAGAAATATATCTAATCTATGGAACAAATCAAACTGTAAAATGTTATTAGTATTGCTTATTAGAGATTCAGTTGTTAGAATATCATTAGACCTACTTTATCTACCAACTGCTTGTTTGTCTTTCCTTATTGTGTATATCTTGTAAGAATTACTAGCATCTAAATTTAGTGAACACAGCTGATTACATACAAATTTGAAACGCAAAATGATCTGATATACAATTCAGTCTGTTTAAGGTACATAATGGTGTTTAGTTTTAGCATCCCCAGGAACCTCGGTTGTAGAAACAGAATAATCCTTCTCTGAACACGGAAACTGTGTTCCAAAGATATAGTCTAAGATTAGTCATATTTGAGCTGTTTCTACTAATAATTTTCGTGCTGCATTATTAATTACGTGTAAAATATTGCAATTTCTCTTTCTTTCTCTTATTTGTTTAGCTGACTGGTTTTGCACAATTTTGTGCATTTAGAGGTTTTATACAATGATGTTGTAGAGGGGTGAGTTTGCATACACATGCCACCAGTTAAAGTAATGATGTTTATCTGTCTAAAAGAGCACTGCATCTGTGTTGCAGCCCACTGTAGATCGGGTTATCCTGTTTGGGACCTGGAAGTAGCAGCCCGCTCACCCTCTCACTCAGGCTAGACAGGTGTTACAAATAGGTGGGTGCATGCTGTCCAGTGCCAGTATCTAGGCTGGAGAGAGACTGAGTTCTACTCCAGCTCTGATTCAGTCTATCTTTCCCGAGTGTGCCTCTCATTAAAGATATAAGTAGTCCCTTTGAAATCAATGGGACGATTCACACACTTAGTCAGGCATGTACTTTAAGTAGATTGCTGAAGTGGGACCATTCTGCAACATCTAAATGACTATACACTTTTCAGGACAATGGAAAATCAGTCTCACAGTTATTTTAAATATGACTCAGAAAATGATTAGATTTGCCTTCAAATGTCTTTGGGTGAAAATGAATGGTTCGAGCAAAATATGGAGAATCATCACTCAACATCGGAAAAACAAATATAAAATGTTTTCTCAGGTCATTTTGACAATATTACTCTTGATTTATGTTGCTGTATCAATAAAGTCAAGGAAGTGAATTGTTATTCTAGCATTGCTTGTTTGGAGTACTATGTACTTTACTAAGTGCTTGAAAGAAAAGTAAGTGGTGATTATTCATGTTTCATCTTTTAAAAGACAAATATAAAATTGTGCATCCTCTATAAATCTAAACACCTGCTGATTTTCAGAACTACTTTTCTTTCCTAAAGAATGTATGGCTCAGCCTGTACAGAGCTCTGCTCTGATTTCTTGCAGTGGAGACTGTATATTAATTCTTAACAGAAATAAAATTTGATATGGTAAAAAACCCATGATGTTTTCACAACACAGATATTTTGTTACTAGAATAAATAGCAGAGCAAAGATAAACACAAATAGAATTTAAATTAGAGTTCACTGTTATGTTGACTTAAACCAACTAATGATTGTTATCAAAGTTCCTTGATCACCCTTACCAAATGGAGTCTGGTGCATGATGTAACCGGAACCTGGGTAAAATAAAATAATGAGAAATAGCTGAAGTTAAAGACCAGTGTGGTCTCTCTGTATCTATTGGGGTCAAGATAGTCTTTGTTGCCTTGGAGTAGCAGAATTTACTTATTAATTCTGCTTGGATTTTATGACTCTACATTCACATTCCTGTTTCATTCCAGATTCTGCATTTTTCTCATCCAGCAAATCAACCCGCATAATTGCAGAAAGGTCAGCTTTTGTTTTTACTTTTCTTCAGCAAACATTAGCTCTCTATTTATATCATTTTACTTGGTAGCTAATGCTTTCCATTATGCTAGACAAATTTTTATTTATAAAATCCTCTTGACTTGTTGAACTGCCCCCACCTCTCTCCTTAATTTTCCAAATATAATTAGAGGTCTGGATGAAATGAATCACCTTGGCAAAAATTCATCCAGCTTTATTGCCAAATTCAAAGACCGAGTAAGTGAAGGGGAAATGGCACATTGGCACACTTGATTTAAAAATAATTCCAAATGTGGCTTTGTGTAGTATTAATTCCAGCTGAAACTCTGGAGAGTGATTAATTAAAATGTATTGTTGTAAATCCTTTGTAGTAGGCTCCAATACTAAGTGTACCAGTCCAGACTGTGGTTCAGCATCTGTATCCTAGAAGAGAGTAAATTATTGGTGGTCTCCTTGCATGGCCTTCTACAAGGAGGAGAAAATGGGATAGAAGCAGTAAATGTCTAGCTGCTATTTTTTATTTTCTTAGCGGTGGCCAAACAGTGGCAGGAAAGAGTAAGGAACAAAGACTGATAACCAATATGTCTACACTGAGTCAAGAGGGACCTGAAACTGCTGCAAAGTGGTATCTATAGCACTTCAATTAACTGATAAGGAAGGAAGGAGGGCAGGTCAGAAAACATCCTCTTTTTTCCTCTGTGTGTTATTCTTTCTGCCCTCAGAATGTCACCTGAGGAGGTTGTTCTGGCTGTGTCTGAAGTTTCTGCCATGCCTTTCAGAGCATAAGTACAGTGCTCAAGTTTGGATGAAGATTGGGGTACACCACCTGTGGTGCCCAGGAAAAAATAGGTGCCAGCTGGAGGAAGTGTAGTGTCAAGAGCTCTGCCAGTAATGGAAGTGGCTGAGGCAGAACAAGCAAGGACAGCTCAGCAGCTTTAGCTGTTACAGAGAATCTGTTCCAGAGAACATGGAAATGGGGAAAAAGGTGTAGGTGGGAGAATTGAAGGGAAAGGAAATGGTAACTTTAGTATGGTTAGGAGAATCAAAGCAGAAGAAAAACTGAAACCCAGAGATATGTGATAATGGGGAAAGCTTTGGGAGGAATAGAGATTTTCTGCAGCGGATGGGGGACATAGGGAACAGCTTCCCAGTCAGTCAAAAGAACAAAAGGAGCAGGTTATTTAAGCATTTAAATAGAAGGGGCTTGGAACATCCCCTGACTGGTCCTGCTGGAATATTAGACTGGTGGTAGTGTCTCTTTCACCTTGACTCATCCTCTGCAAGAAATATGAAAATGGTAAATGAAGAAAGGAAAGTGCCTTTCAAAAACACGATTGGTTTCCTGAGGCAGTACAGTTACCTTCACATCTACTGCTGTGGTTCAGTCTAGGCCCCTACCTTAAGTTCCAGTTGTCCCTAAAGCAGGCTTTTTTCACAAATACAGGTGATTGGACACCCACATTTGATCACTCATGCTTATGACAAAATTTCTAATGCTGATCTTGGTCCAGTTCGTTATATTATCATTTACATATACAAAGTTCCCTGGGGTTATGGCTTTTAGTATTATAATCATCTAAGGTTATATTTTCATACTATCCGCTATCAGCAGCTTATTATTTAACCTTATACTCTATTACAGTTTCTGCTTGAATCTCTTTGAACAATTAGTTCTCAAATAAATAAGGATTTCTAGCATTCTCTTCCTGGGGACTCTTCACTGCTCCTTTACACCCTTTTGTCATGGTTACAGGACCAACCCATAGTTGCTGTGAACTTATTAGTGGATTTTTAATTTCATCTGTCATCGTTCTCACCCCTTTCCAGAAAAGAGAGCCTTCTGTTTCATTTTCCTTTAAATATGTACTTCTGTGTTTCAGCAATAAAGAAGTAATTTTTCAGTTAATATTCAAATGCCTTCAGGCCAGACACCCTGACCTGGGCACAAAAAGTTGACAGCACACCTAGTCCTTGAAATACCACTCACTGAAAGGCTCCCTCGGAATTCAGCTTAATCTGTAGTGGGATGTATATACATAAGCCAGAAATTTGTAAAGGTGCATGTCCAACCTGGAAAGCCAAGCCACAAATAGCAAACACAACAGTGTTTACATGATGGATTAAAAAACCCAAGACCTTGCTATCAGAATACTTATACAGGTTCAAAATAGGCCTTCAGCTTTCAGTAGGTTTTACTAGATTTTTGTTTAATAAATGAGAATGCAAAGGTTTTAAATACTTTCCCATCTTTTTACTTTTTACTTACAGCTGCTTCTTTCACACTTCTCCTATTCATAAACATGTGAGAAAAAATAAACATCTGATTTGATAATTTTCTTCATTCTGATAGCTTCCTTAGAGGCTACATTCATCTTCTAACATTTTTATATTTACAAGCTAGAAGATGATTGTAGGAGGTGTTTTGACTGTGGAGAACATGCTCACCCATCTGTGACAGTATACAAAAGTGTCTTCTTATAGAAGGGTTGTTTAAGGTTCTTTCTGGATAGATAGATACCAAGATGTGTAGGCTTATTGATGAAACATCCTAAACTGAGGAGAGATTGTAGCATAATTGCATGTTTTCCACATCCTGCTTGAGATACACTTCAATAGTACTCCACCTGCTCTTGGGTAGGTTTAGTTTCCTATTACAATTTCATCTGTAGCTTCTTTGTGAAGGGTTTGCATATAGAATATGACATTAAGCTCCAGTATTTCTCAGTTTTATTTATCTCTGTTAGCTGTTAGAAAAGCAATATGCTATTTGCCCGTCTCTACAGAGGTTAGATATGAGACAAACTAACCAGAAGAAGAAAGATTCTTAGATTATTTAAGCTTATCTGAATTCACTGTTAATTCTATTTACCATTTAAACAATTATGAATGATGTAGACAAAGCAATGGATAATATGGAGGAAAGATAGAAAAAAAACTGTCCCATGTACTTTTTTAATGGGTCTTTCAAATAATTTCAATTTCTATATACTTTCTCCTTCTCAGAAAATAGGGAAAATGGCATTATCCAAATGTTGTTTTTTTCAATAATGCAAGGCTAAATTGCTAATCTAACTGTACCATAGAAGAAAAATAATATTATATGAGTATTTCTTAAGGATGGTAAAAGCTGGTGTAGCAGGTTATTAGTTGACAAAATCTGCTTCTGAGAAGAGACTTTGATTCATGTATGTCAGTCTCTTCCATGGGTAACAAGAAAAAAATTTAAGAATATAGCAACAAAGATAGCCTAGTTAAGGCTTGGATAGAAGTTAGATTACAAATCTGTAATTATCTTGAACACTTTGTGCTCCACACTGGGTGCCAAAAGAGAGTGTCATGTTTAACCCCAGAAAGCAACCAAGCCCACCACAGCTGCTTATTTAATCCCCTGCTAGTGGGATCGAGGAGAGAATCAGAAGGGTAAAAAGCCAGGAAACTCGTAGGTTGAGATAAAGACAATTTAGTAGAGAAGGCAAAAGCTGGGCACTCAAGCAAAGCAAAGCAAGGAAGCAAAGCAGGCAGGTGTTCAGCCACCCCAGGAAAAGAGGTCCCCATCACATGTATCGATGACTTGGGGATACAAACTCCATCACTCCAAACAACCCCCTCTCTCCTTCTTCTCCCCACTTTATATACTGAACACAATGTCCTGTGATCTGGAATATCCCTTTGCTCCGTTGGGATCACCTGTTCTCGCTGTATCTCCTCCCAATTTCCCATCCAAACTCAGTTTCCTCACCAGCATGGCAGTGCGATAAATGGAAAAGACTTTGACTGTGTGTACGCCCTGCTCAGCAATAGGACAAAGATCACTATGTTATCATCGCTTCAGCGCAAATCCAAAACACAGATCCATGCTAACCACTGTGAAGAAAATTAGCTCTACCCCAGCCAAAACCAGCACATCTGAGTCACAGATATGAGCACTGATTGCTGCACGTCTTGCAGCAGTCAACAGAAGTTCAAGCAATGTTCTCAAGTACTTTGTGAATCTGTGGTTTTTGGAATTAAGATCTGTGTCTTGACTGCTAAGAGTATTGCAAGGAGTTGGGAGAACTGCAATTCTATTATGTGGCAGTTTGTTTGTAGATGAATTCGCCTTCTTTTTAGGACTGCTACTTCCATTGCTAGTGCTGTTAGTCTCACAGACTAGACTACCTTGACTTCGTCGCTGAAAGAGAAAGCCCCTTTTCATCACCCAAAATTAATATCAACATTTGTTAGCAATCTTATCTATGATGAAAAGCCTCTGGAGAGGCAAAAACTGTAAAGTCTTGCTCATGTTGTAGATGATTTTATTTCATAGGTTTCTTGTAGAAGGAGTTCCATTCTAAAGTAATATTTACTTTTCTGAATTACTTGTGTTGGAGAAACCATCACAATTTTAAGGTTCATCTCTCCTTGCAATATTTTCAATATTACTCATTTATGCTAGACTGGAAAGAATAATCTCTCTGACCATTTGTTGCAAATGAGTGTCTTAGGTTGCTCAAAGAATCAGCAAAGGTATCAGCAAAACCAGGTTTAGTATTAAAGTGAAAGAGTGACAAAATCTGTTGTCAAAGTTCCCTCTACTACTTACTAGATGGTTAAAGCACACAGAGAAAAATAAATCAATCTAAAACTAAAATCAGCCCAAAATTGTTTGTGTGGAGGCTGGGGATAGAAAAATGGTAAGGAAGGAAAAGGGTAAGGATAAAAAGGAATAAAAGAGACCCTCCTGTTGAGTCACAAGGTTCAGAGTAAATTAAGTGTGCATATTTATTCTCATATCTGTGGAAATGCCTCAAAAAATATTTATCTGAAGCTAAAAGTTCTTAGAATCAATAGAGCAACAGATATTTTGCAACATTAATAGTGACATCTCAATGCATAACAAGGTAGAATGCTGGACTTCCCTGATAGTCTTATTTGTCTCTAAATATCAATAAAATAACTTACTGCAATTTATGCTACAAATTGTATGCTGAAACAATGTATGAGCACCATTATTTGTACAAGCAGTCAGAAACGTATTCTACTTTAGCAAATGATTAATACTAACAATTTGGATGTGTTTGCAGTTGTAGAGGCACATAACAAATATCAGGAGCAGATTAAAGTGGAATTAGCCATTCTTGGAAGGCCAACAGGACACTGCTTCACAGTTGTCTAGAAAACACTCAAAAAAAATGGTAAAATAATGCTCACCAGCCTAGAATAATTTCTGAAGACCAGAAGAGACTGGGTCCTTTCAAGACCTGGTCTGGACAGATTTTCAAGAACTAGAGTTTGTTTACAAGTGAAAACCAGTGTTTCAAAAGGTAGGCAAAACTGAGGCTGCCATATTCCCCACACAGTTGTGCCTGTGTTTTGTTCTCTGCTGATTTGTTTCCTCAAATCTGTTTGTTTGCTGAAGGGAGGAGAAGGGAGCAAGGGGCAGAAGTGATGGTAAGACTCCAGCTGTGCTAATGTAAATTACCTGAAGTGAAGAAGCCAAAACCTCCGTGTGTAAATAGTAGAGAAAATTAAGACTTGAGGAAGATTCCCATCTTGGCAGGGGATGAATTGCTCCTTGGAAGTGACTTTTCCTGGCTAATTGTACTAGGAAAGTTAATAAGATTGGACATTTGATTAGCAAAACTTAGGTGACATAAATTTCATCCTAAGCATAAACGAAGAAGAAAATGGAAGTAAATAACAGAAATAACAATTTATAATGAAGGAACAAGAAAAATAAAAAAGGAGAGATAAGACAACATACATATGGTTTGAAAACCATAGCATAATTTTGTGTGGGGAAAAAAAATAGCATTGCCACACTGTGTGAAATAAACAGTGGTTAAGACAATCTAGGAAAATGTATTCTCAAGGAAATCTGCACTTAACAGTGTTAAATAAAAGAAATTACATGTTGGGTTTTTTTTCTAAATTCTAATTTGACCAGTGCTACACCAAAGCATAATTTGATTTTACTTTATGGCATTTTGAAGCCATATTAAGATATTCAAGAGGATCCAAATTTTTTGTTTTTACACATCTTCATGTAGACTTTTGTTATGCATACGTCATCCATTTTAAGAAACTGGAAGTTCAATGAAAGGTAAGTTAAAAAATACTTACTTCTCTCTTGTTTGCTTTAACAAATAAAAATGAAAAAAACTCACATTGTTTAAGCCTGGATTCTCCTGTATTTTTATTCCTACAGCTCATGCTCTGAGATTCAATCGGTTTGGAGAATGCTTAGCATGTCATGGATTTTTAAAGAAGGATTTTCAAGGAAAACTTACTATCATGAAATGGCATAATGTTTTCTTTTGGAGTATAGAATGGCATATAAGAACTGTGGTGAAGATTAATCTTACTTTTTCCATAGTGGTTGCTTTAATAGGTTCTCTTTCGAAAGCTAAGAGGTATAAATCCAGGAGAAAGCATGTGAGAGTTTCTGACAAAACATAAGTTATGGAAATGTTATATAGAATAATCTGTCATTGAAGATTAGAAAAGCCAAAGTTTGCCCAGTTTTATAGCCTTTAATATAGTCTATATAATTGTTTGGGTTTTATTTTCTTCACTAGTTGTGGTACAGTTGTATTTAGACTCCGGCTGAGAGTAGCACCTTATTTTGCTATTTTGCACTTGAGAAATCTGTGCTCATCATTGCCCCAAAAGACTGCAGGCTAAATAGACCAACAAGAGGCTTGGAAGAAATTGGATACTCAGTTCTGAGGGTCACACAAGTATCTTGCTAATGACAAAATCTTTTGTTCCAATGGGAATCAAGAAAACTCTAACTCAAAAGCATATGTTGCTGGAATCTAGGCAAAGCTGGAAAAAGAAAGAAGCATTAAAGATTGTCTTATGTTTCCATGTCTACCTGATAAGCCAGCAAAGTAGCATGAATTAATCTGATTTTTATTGTTAAAAAATGCCATAATTATTTGAAAACATAATTGATTGCGGTATTTTAGTGCTGGCAAGGTTTTTAACAGTTTATGTTACTAAACACAAATGCTGTTGTTATCTGGTTTTCTTGATAAGGAATTGTATTCATTAATTCTTTTTAGTAAAGATAGAGAAGGTTGGGGAAGAACTCTAGAAAAAAACTCAGGATACACCACAGTAAGATTGCACTGTGCAGTTAAAGGGAGAATAAGTCTTCTAGTTTTTCAAAACATAAAGACATTGTAGTCTTCATTATAGCTAATGAGTATGAATATACATGCAGTTTTTTATCATGAGGGTGGTGAAACACTGGAAGAGGTTGCCCAAAGAAGCTGTGTCTATCCCGTCCCTGGAAACATTCAAGATTAAGCTGGGTGAGGTTCTGAGCAACCTGATCTAGTTGAAGATGTCCTTGCTCATTATATGGGGATTGGATGACCCTTAAAGGCTCCTTCCAATACAAACTATTCTATAGTTCTAGGATATCATCCCTAATCCTTCTTTTTTCTCTAATTCTGACTGTTTCCAGTAATATGTTTAACTGCTGTATGTGCCAAAATGACACTTGAAATGACAATGATAATTTGACAAATGAATGTCTTCTATGCAGTACTTAAATTAATGCTTTCAGTAGTATGGAATAAAAACTTAAGGATGAACCCTAGCTCTGAAAAATATCACAGTGTTCCAGCCTTGTAAAACTCTGTACATAATTATATATTGGCCGTATGTTTTATATATAATTTTCCACGGAAAATTCACTTCTTTTCTGTGAAGTCTGTACACCAAGGCTGTTACTCTGCCTGCTGTTTTCCAACAGCATTATTCTCTTCTGGATAAAATGTATCTTTAAATCTTCTCTTCTTTCTTAGTGTCTTCACATCAGTTCAGCTCCTGTGACAGATGTTTAGTGCATGGTATGTTTGTATGTAGGAAATATTTGATACGAAAGAAAGTCATGATTAGTGCTGGTCTATAGCACACTCTCTGCTCTCTAGTACATGTCATTACTTGCTAAAGTACAGACATATAAGTCAAGTCAACTTTTATTAAGGTGTCTTCACATGTCTCCACACAGGCTGCATAAATTCACATCAAAGCTTAGAAAGTTAGTTATGCAGCAGATAGCATTTTGTTAGTCTGTCATGACAAGCTCTTCCATATCTTCCCTTGATAATTCACTAGAGAAAAAAAACACCTTTTAACTTCACCACCTCAAGATGAAAGCTCGACTTTGAAGTAATGAGATTTCTTGGGTTTTCATGTCTGCTATAACATGTACCATGCAATTATAAACTGCTTTTCTGAAAAGCAATTGGTATTTCCAAAGACAGTAGTCATAGGTTTCTTGTAGAAGAAATTCCATTCTAAAGTAATATTTACTTTTCTGAATTACTTGTGTTGGAGAAACCATCACAATTTTAAGGTTCATCTCTCCTTGCAATATTTTCAATATTACTCATTTATGCTAGACTGGAAAGAATAATCTCTCTGACCATTTGTTGCAAATGAGTGTCTTAGGTTGCTCAAAGAATCAGCAAAGGTATCAGCAAAACCAGGTTTAGTATTAAAGTGAAAGAGTGACAAAATCTGTTGTCAAAGTTCCCTCTACTACTTACTAGATGGTTAAAGCACACAGAGAAAAATAAATCAATCTAAAACTAAAATCAGCCCAAAATTGTTTGTGTGGAGGCTGGGGATAGAAAAATGGTAAGGAAGGAAAAGGGTAAGGATAAAAAGGAATAAAAGAGACCCTCCTGTTGAGTCACAAGGTTCAGAGTGGATCCCCTTGCCAAAATTAGCCCTGGACTTGACCAATGGTTTAGGCCTAAAAGTTTTAACAGCTCTTCAACTTAACAGTACTTAATTTATAGATAAATTTAAACAATTTAACAAAGGATTTTATAGAATTTACTATAAGCACAACAGTAATTCATTTATAGGCCTCTCTTACTTATGAATCTAACATACTTCAGAATCTAAGAGAGCAACAATCATAATACATTTTCTATGGCATATAGCATTTCTATGGCATATATACATTTCTATGGCACCCACAGAGACCTAAAGCACCATGCATGAGGTATGTAGCTGTAAAAAATTCCCCTTCAAATTCATGTCTTTACATCTTCTCAATGGGTGAAAGGTAGAACCTTGAGGAGTGGGAGATTTCTCTGAGAGGCTCCACTCAGAGGGAGGTTGCTGGTCACAGCCCACTGAGGTCCAGGACAGCTCAAAGGGTCTCACTTAGAACTGCTGTTCACAAGGTTGCAAGAATGTTGGATTTAGTCATAGTAATTCTCCATCGTGGCTGCAGTTTGGGTCCATAACTTTATTTGAAAGTTCAATAACAAAAATGTTCTTCCACATGTGTCCTTACTCAGGCAGGAAAATTAAGTTGCCAAAGCTGTTTGTTAAAAAACAGGAGCTTGTTAGACAGCACTAGTTCCTGGGAACAGACAGTGTTTCTAATAGGCTCAATAGGAGCTTAATCCAGGTGCTATTTGTCAAGCCCAAGGCCTAATAAGCATTTCTGAAATCATAGTGTAGAACAAGAAAAGGATGTGGGGGGCATGCACCACCACAACCATCTTTGACAGTTGTCCTTTCTGTCCTAAGAGAAACGGGGAACCTAGCAGAACCTGGACATAATCTCAGTAATGAGAAAATACAAGAAAAAAACCCTCAAAGTTCAACTTCATATGGAATATGTTCTTATCAGATTGCACCATCCATTCATAGTTAAAATAAACTATACTGCATTGGAGGAAAAAAATATGATACTTCAAGAAAGATTACATAAAAGGTCTTGTGAAGATCTCAAATGAATCAGCATTAGCTCTTATAGAAGCAAATCAGCATGTCCTTATAGTCCCTGCCAAGATTCAACTGCTGCTATCAAAACAAATCCATATTAATTTATTCAAGTGCTTACAGTAAATGTTAATAATTCACTGCAACTGTTTCCTCCTAAATCAAACCATTGAAATCAAAATGCTTCACATTTTTTCTGTTTTGTACAAGCCTAAATCAAGCTATAGTTGAAAAAGTTATTTAAAAGGTAATAGTTTCAAACTTAAATCTTTCCTTTAAATAATATTTTTGTCAACTAAAATTTTTTTCACTAAAGATAAATGCTTTAGGTTTTTCTTTCTACTGCTTTTCTTTCCCATTAACATTGCTAGATTATCCTGTTCAAATAGGAAGAGCTTAACTGTGGGGTTTCCTTTCTTGCAATAATTTGTATAACTCTTCTTTTAAATGTTTATGTTTTCACATTTAAACACGGACTTTGCTTTTCTAAGAATATTCAGTACTGAAAAGCACAACATATTTCTGTATTTAATTAATATTTTGATATGTAATTAGATAGTGTATTCCAAACCGAGCAACTAGCAGTTTTGAAAAATAGTTACCCTTTCATGCTCATATACTTTTCTTGTTCTTATTTTTGCAATTTTTTTTCTCCTTTCTGAGTATCTTCTATAATACTTTAAGGCACACACCTAAATCATAGATATTTGGATGCCGTTAGCCCTAGTAATTGAAGGAGACGATGACATAAAAAATGAGTCCCTCTGTCTCCAGAGGCAGTGGTCTGTACAAGGCTTTGGGCTGCATTCACAGCACAAAAGGGGTTAGTCTGTCAAACTGAGGGTGCCAGCAAAGAAAACCCTTGTTTTTAAAGGGTCATCTCTCTATTCTGGTTTACCAGAAGTACCTACTGGTTTTAGGTATTGGCAGAGAACATTAGTTTTATGGTGATGCAGCAAGGGCTAAAAAGAAAAAAAAAAGGTTTGGGTGGAGCATCTGAATCAGTTTGCATGTAATAATGCTTTTTAAATAGAAAGCGATTGTTGAATTTTTCTGCCCTCATATTGCCCATTCTTGAAAGGTTCTTCTAGATCTCTTCACATTCAACCTTCATTTTTGTGACCTTGAATGATGCAATATCAGGTTTTCTCCCTCTGTATTTATCAGATTTTCTTCATAATTTTGTAAATATTCTTGACTTTAGAACTCAGTGGGCATTCAGTCCTTGGTTTGTGAAAACCGGTTTTTAACTCCCATATGTTGTTAGCCCACCTTCTACTAGTTATTTATTCAAGGGAGCACATTTTTGTTATCCTGCAACAGCTTAGTATTTTTTAAATATTTTGAGACACTGTGGAAATTTAAGTCGACCAAACTCACCAAATTTGTTTGTTGTATGCTTGTTCACTTATCAAAGGAACTCAAATACATCTGTAAGACAGAAATGTCCTTTGCAAAAGTAGTATTTCTTGTATGTGTCCTAAAACTTCTGGACAGCAATTTAAGCCTTCTGCATGTTGCCAGTGAATACTGAGCACAATTTCTTTTTTCCCCTTCGTGCATCACCGCTTTGAGTTTGTTTATTTGAAAGACTGACCGGTCTTATTAAGGGTTTCTCCTTTGATTAAAAGATTTCCTCTTCCTACTCCCTTTTCTCTGTGCATTTGACTGTTTTCTGATTGCTTATGTTGTGGAGAAAGCAATGGGTTCACTGCATCTACATTCATCATTCCCTTTTATGCCCATAGCAGGGAACAACTCACAAGGAAAAGTAACAGGTAATTATATTCCCTTATCGGACTGGAAGTTAACTGCTCACAGTGAAGTCCTTAAAGAAAGAGAGCAGTTACTTAAATGAGTTCTGTATTTAATTTCTTCTTAGTCAGTCTCTGATTATGAGTGTATGTGAGGTTTTCCACAGCATCAAAGGAATACTGATCCATTTAACAATGCAATAGTCTATAAAGCAGCTGTCACAGCAGTAAAGACAACCATTTTAAAATCTAAGTTTGTGTATGCTGGTGTGAGTCATTAGTCTTTCATCCCATTTTGTAGGGTTTAGTAAGTATGACCACAAGTTATCTTTAACTGGTGAGACTGCAATCACCCCCTTATACTATCCTACCTCTCAAGAACTTGCACAGATTCTCCGTTTAATTGCTGACCTTGCTTTGTTCTCTTTTGGTGCTTTTCCTGTCTTAGGAGTCAAGGGAAGGAGCGGTACTTTCAGTTACCTGAATTTACCTTTTATTCCCTGGTAATGTCGTTTGTCAGTAATGAATAGTCAGTGCAAAGCTGCCATACCAAGCCAACTTTACTTTGTTTTCCTTCTCAGTTGAGAAAATATGGGTAACCAAATACAGTGCATGGAAAACAGTTGGTCAGTCATGCTATCTTCCTGCAAAAGTGCACCTCAAGCTTGAAAGAGAACAGGTAATTAACATGCATCTGTGAAAAGGTGTTATCCATTTTCACTGATCCAGAAAATATGTATTGAATGGCTGAAGAAATGACAGAAAACATATCCCAGGGTTGTTTCCTCCCTGACACCCTCCCGTTTTGCCTCCAATTTAATGAATACTATTTTCCTACATTCTAATTCTTTGTTTCATTCATATCATTTTTAGTAAGTACTAATTTGCTAAAAAAATTACACAGAATGTATCATCTCTACACATCATTGGGTAACTAGGGAGTTCTGATGTATTCTGGGACATCCTTAGGGAACTAAAAAAAAAATGCTATACGATTTCATGAAGAGAACATTATCATTAACATATTCATAATTTGGTCCCTGTTTGGTTTTAATCAGAATTGTATAGTTATTGTAGCATAGAATATTAAATGAAAATCTCGTAGTTACTCCCCATTATACCACAGTGGGAAAATATTACCAATTTCATTAAATAGATTTTATTTTATTCATTAAACAACTAAGTAGTTTGCTTGTCCTCCTTTTTTGGTACCTTGCTTATTTATCAAATTTTCTTCAAGACTTCAGGGATATCCTTTCATTAATGCACATTTTATTTGGAATAGAGTTTTACTCCAGGGTAGGCTATTGCTAAACAGGACCAGATATAATGGGATATGTTATAGCAGAAATGTTGCAGGTTCCTTCAGGGCTTGGCTTCTCTGAATACAGTATCTAGAACTTCCATGGACAAAGCAGGTTGAATGAAATGTGCATTTGCATAAGCATATGTATGTGCAAAAAATTTTTTTTCCAAATCACTAACAAGAAAGGGAGTGTTTGTAGCCAGAAACAAAAGTTTGTCACAAGCAGCTGTAGTATCCTAGATATTGTTGCATCCAGTCTCATCAGACAAACAACACCTGGCTCCACAAATACTGGGTTGGGTAGTCACTAGGATGTTTTGAAGAAAATAGGGCTGTGATTGTGACTGAACTGTTATTGAACATGGGACTGAAACAATATTGTTGCATAGCTTTAGAGCTCAATTTTCTTCCTCTGTAGCAAATACCAAGAACAAACTGCAGCAGTTACTCTGTCCTTTTGGTCATGGTGGACAGAAGACAAAAAGAACAAAACTCCCTATCCATTAAATCAGGGAAGAAAAAAAAACCCAAATGCTGTAATACATAGAAATTCAACTAATATGAATGGAGTGTGGTGGCTATAATGGACATGGGTGCCATCAGTTCCAGGTGACTTTCAGAGTTTTTAATCTGGACATTTGTTCCTTTATGTTGATTTTCTTCTTGATTTAGTTCTGTACCATTCTCTCCTTCAGGCTTTTTACATCATCATCTCTCCTTTTTCCCTATTTGCTTTCTTTCTGTGTTTTCAAAGGCCTTTTATTTCTTTCTCTTCAGTTATTTCCCCCCTTTCCGTTTTACCCTAATCAAATTCCTTCTGTCTTGACCAAATTTTCACCTCAGGAAACAGACAAGTGTGCACAGCTGCAAAAATAAAAAGAAAAAGAAGAAATCACACACTTCTGTGAGCGTGTCAGTCTTTGGCATGATTTATTCATGTGACAATAAATAACAGGCAGTAATATTTTTCTTCCTGTAGAAATGGTGGTGTGCTATTGACAACTAAAACTTTGAGGAATTAAAAATTAGTTCCTTTTTTCTTTTTTTTCACTTATGGTAAAGTGATATGCAATCACACCCTTTAAAGCACATTCTTGCTAATATATATTGAGTTCTTGGTAAGTGTGTCTTTTTCATGTGGTGTCATAGACTTAAGTTGATAAGCAGTATCTAGCTGCTGAAGAGTTAACATTTTCTATACAGCTTTGTTGCCTCCCAGTACTTCCAGTGTAGTGGTGGAATGGCAATGGAAGGTTGGCAAAGATTCCAATATACTTTTTCTTCAAGAAGCGCATCATTTGTTGATAAAATCGTATGGGTAGCTGTTGGTTAAGTTTCTTTGGTGGAGGTATTCATCAGACTAAAAGGGAGAGAGAAGACACTTGTATGCCGATAAAGCAATCGAGTTTGAATAGGTTCTGCTGGTTTGGACCAGATAGAATTGGAGTGTTGTTTAATGACAGGAACTAACAGATGTGGGCTAAGTTGGGTGAAACAGTCTGACTCAGGGAAAAGTCTTGAGCTCTCCAGTAAACCCCATTATCTAAGCAGCGACAAGAGTGAATGATGTGGCATTGTGAACCAGAAGTCAATCTCTTTATTGTCAGAGAACTAGTATTTTCCAATGGTATCTTAGTAGTCTGAATAACCCCTCAGCTGAGCCTCACTTCACTATAATAAGTTAAAATATACTACCAAATATAGCTTTGTACATGCAGATAATTTTAAAAGTGTTTGCTGTAATCTGAGAGCCAGACTCACAGCGTGCTCTCTCAAGGGCTAGACGTGCACATATCTTTTATATGTATAAACACTTAAGCATTTATTTTATGCATCTATACATGTTCACATTTGTGCATCTATGTATAGAAATTATTTGTTATTTAACAAAACAAAAAAAATGTGAAAAATCTAAAGGCAATTCTTTATAAAAAACATATAATAATAGTGCTATCCCTTCCTTTGGATTTGAGTCCAATCCTCTAATCTCCTAATTTATAAATCTTTGATTTAAGTTTATGACATTTGATAGCAAGTAAATAATAGTTTCTTAAACTTGTGCTATTTATCTATGGCATTCAGAACTCCAGGAACTACAATAATTTAACTCAAAACCATCATGAAACTTGTATTAGAAAGCAACCTTGACCATGGTGATGCATTATGACTAATAAATTGTAGGTCTAGAAATCTGAAAACATACACACAAAATATACATTCTTTTATATCTTAGTCTTAAAAGGAAATAAATAACATTTCACAGTGAAGTCCTTCATGGGCTGCAAGATGGATATTTATTCCAGTGTGGTCTAATGCATGGGCTACAGGGAAATAAGTTGCTCCAGCAAGGGCCACAGGGGAATTTCTGGTATGTCACATGGAGCACATCCTCACCCTCTGTGTCAGACCTTGTTGCTTGCAGGATTGTTTCTCACACTTTCTCCCTTCTCCTCTCTCTTTCCATAAATATGCTATGCCAGAGGAACCACACTCATGACTGATGGCCTCCACTTTGTCCTGCGGTGGATCCACTGTGTGCGGCTGAAAGCAGCTGTGTCTAGGACAAGACTGCTTCTGATCTCCTGCCAAAGAAACCTGTGCTTGTTTGACTGCAAACCAACAGGGGAAATTAACCCCACACAAATACCTCGAGAGAGATTTAGGTCAGAATTACAATTTTATTAGAAAGATTATAATAAATGCATTGAATACAGAAAGAAAAACTGGCTTAAAAACCACAAGGTCACAGTACAACCTGATACCCCGTTGGCCAGGGTAGCTGTATAGTCCAATTAGGCACTGGTCCTGTAGGATGTCTGGAACTGTGGGAAGTTTGCTTCCTCTGCTGGGTACCCTGTAGTCCTCTGGGTGTCCAGTGGTGCAGAAAGGTATGGTCGTCTGGGTGTCCAGTGATCTGGGTGTCCAGTGGTCTGGTAGTCCAGTCCTGGTAGTCCAGTGGTGAAGGGTCCAGTCGTGGTGGTCCGGAGTCCTCTGGGTTTCCAGTCATCTGGTCTTCCAGTGGTCTGGTAGTCCAGTCCTGGTAGTCCAGTGATCTCTCCCATCCCAAAGCCTACTTTAATGTCTTGTTTCTTGGCTGGTACCTCCCCCAGGGGCAGGGATTTCCACAATGGAAAGGGATGTTCCCGTCATTCTATTGGTTGGTGCGTATCTGGTTCGGTAATGAGCTCCCATGAGCCGAGTCTTCAGGGAGCAAACGGTTCCTGGCATTCTATTGGTTGGTGTTTATCTGGTTCGGCAATGGGCCATTAGCCGAGATAATCTAGTCAGGATGGGTGGTGCTTGCTGTTGGCCAGAATGGTTATCTCAGTTGAGATAAGGAGTACCACCCCACCTCACAAGAGCACAGGGAGTCTCAGGGAGCAAACGACCCAGTTTATCAATGAAGTATGCGGGTGGTGATAGAATACATCCTTTTATGCTTAACCCAGGACAAAACCATCCCTGTAGCCCTCATGTTGCCCAAAATCTTGTCGCCTACACACAATACAGGTGGCATTTCAGAGATGCTTTTAGTTTTTCAGGCTTTTTGTAGCCATTAGAATTTGGATGTGCGAAGTCTTTAATCATGGAATCATAGAATGCTTTGGCTTGGAAGGGACCTTAAAGATCATCTAGTTACAACCCCCCTGCCATGGGCAGGGAGAGTTGCCACTAGACCAGGTGACTCAAAACCCCATTCTACCTGTCCTTGAACACTTTCAGGAATGGGAAAGTGGCTTTTTTGGGAACCCGTTCCAGTACCCTCACAGTAAAGAATGTCTTCCTAATTTCTATCTAAACCTCCCCTTATCTATCTAAACCTACCCTCTTTTGGTTTAGAGCCATAGTCCCTTGTCCTATCACTACATGCCCATGTGAAAAGTCCCTCCAGCCTTCTTGTAGATCCCCTTTAGGTACTGCAAGGCTTCTATAAGGTGTCCCCAGAGCCTGCTCTTCTCCAGACTGAATAACCCCCACTCTCTCAGCCTGTCCTCATAGATGAGGAGTTCCAGCTCTCTGATCATCTTTTGTGGCCCTCCCCTAAACTCTCTTCAGCAGGTTCACATCCTTCACATCTTTCTTATGTTGGGGAGCCCAGAGCTGTATGCAGCACTCCAGGTGGGGTCTTAGGAGAGCAGAGGAGAGGGAGAACACCTTCCTCGCCCTGCTGGCCACACAGCTTTTGATGCAGCCCAGGACATGATTGGCTTTCTGGGCTGCAAACACACATTGGCAGCTAACATTGAGTTTCTCATCAAACAACACTCACAAGTCGTTCTCCTCCAGGCTGCTCACAATCCATTCTCTGTCCAGCCTGTATTTGTGCTTGGAATTGCTCCAATCCAAGTGCAGGACCTTGCACTTGGCCTCGCTGAACTTCATGAGGTTCACATGGGCCCACCTCTGAAGCCTGTCAAGGTCCATCTGGATGACAACCCTTCCCTCCAGTGTGTCTACTGGACCACACAGTTTGGTGCCATCAGCAAACTTGCACTTAATCCCACTGACCATGTTGCTGACCAGGATGTTAAACAGCATTGGTTCCAATACTGATCCCTGAAGAACAATGATGTTAAATTGCATGGAATTACGATAAGGGAAAGGGCTTTGGATGTATTGTCAGTCTTGTGTCCTTAGCTGCACTGAGTGAGCACAGTTTTCTTAAACTGAGTGAACCTCTACCAGTTTATGCTATTCTAATGGGTTCAGTGTTTTCACAGATGGCCCAGTTTGCCCCCAAGTACTTTCCCTAATATCCAAAATCGTGAAGACCTCTATAAAAATAAGAATCAACTTCTCCTTTATGAGCATTTCAGACAATTAAAAAAGTTGAGCAACTAATTCAGAATTGCTAGAATATGCACTTGATATGTGGGAAATTCTGGTACAAGCTCCAGCTCTAATTGCAGCAGGAAGCTGCTACCATGCTACAGGCTATTCTGCAGTCTATGTCTTTCCTTCCTTTTTGTAGCTTTTCTACTTTTATTAAAGTAGAAATGTATATGTATATAATCAAATAAAAGGAGAGACATATTTTCACAAGGTATTTAGAGAATGTATACATTTCTAGTGCTCTGCTATGATTTTGGGTACATGCCACAATCAGTAAAATGTATTTTACATTCTTCTTTATAATGCATACTGATTTCACATAAATTCTAAGGGGAAAGAATGTTTTGAGCCTGAGGAAAAATCGTTTATTGGATTTTATTCATTTGGTGTGAAAAAAAATGGACAATGGCCAGAGAATTATATATAGGGAATGACCATTTTTAATGTCTGTAATTTTCAGAGACTTTGCCAGGCTATTGGCAGCAATTTAGAATGCTTTGAAGCAAGGGCACTATTAAAAATACAGTTGTTGGAAGCATTTGGTAATGATTAGATTGTTACCAACATTATAAGCCTAAGTGAAGGAGAAAATAAAATAACAAGATGAACAATCCTGGGAAAGGATTTCTTACTAAGCTGAAATCATTAAACTCTGAAACCTACCTTTTCAAGGTCCTTCATTGTAATCCATTATCTTTTATTCCCCTTTGTACTACAAAATTGTCAGTTTGATGATATATTACACATAACAATGTCATTACATTGGCATAACATGACAACTGGGACTCATTTGAACTTTTAAAAATTTCTAATCCCTAAAATAAATTATGAACTGAAGACATTTCAGACATGGAAAATAAGTCACTTGTTAGAAAGAATAGGGTTCTCCATACGTTTTGGAAAATTACACTTTTCAGAGCCATTTTCTTTTTCCTTTTTTTTTCCTGATGCATATAATAAACTTACCAGGAAGTATAATCCACAGATGTCCTTAGGTGTATTGTCCTTAAGCTTTCTGAAGTACTGAATCCTACTGTAGGTGACAACACATCTGCATCAAATCTTATCACATCTTAATTAAATTTCCTGGAACAAAAATAAAAACTTTGCCATAATTTTGATTAGAAAAAAATTTTAACTGACCTCTTACTTTAATTTTTTTCTTACCTTTAAACTTTTTTTGGTCACTCTTACTCTCTTATTCATTTGTTGAACTGTTTTGATTCTTTCCTTGCAAGACTGGAAGTCTGATTTCAGGCAGCGTAAATCTTAGCAATCTTATTTTTCTTGCAATTCACAGATACACAAACAGAGATCTACAGATATACAAACACATAAAATATTAAACTAGTAGTATTAAAAGTATGGTATGGTGTTGCTTCTATACAGTGGTGTTCCACTTGCTGAAGGCATGACACATTTTGAAACTTTGTATGACAGATATTCAGGGACAAGTATGGTCAGCTTTTGTTTGCATTTGTAGAAATCATGGTATTCTCACAAAACACACTCTGTGCCATTTTATCTGCATTTTTTTTTCCCAATGTCTGATTTCGAGTATTCAGGGAGACATACAGCAGATGGGAAATGGTAGAATAAGGGATCTGTGGTCAATTGAATCCAGGTGCATGCAGCCTCGTTGTTTCCAGCCTGCTCAGCACTGGAGTATGCAAGCACAACCTTTGAAATGTTGGAATGTAACCATGGTGCCTTCTGGTCAGTCATGACTTTGGGACCAACTATTTGCAGCAATGGAAGATGCTTGTTTTGAATCTTCTAGGCATATTTCTCTACTGAAGCAGAGCTTATCCAGGCAAAATATAGCTTCCAAGAAGAAAAGGCAAGGAAGGTTTATCTCTTTGTACAGTTAGTGAAGAAGGAATTCTGTGGATCGGCTTCAGGAAGAAGACAGTCTCTGAGACTTAAAAGGCTGAGGGTGTTTATCATTTTTTGCATGTTTTGAAAGCTGCAGAACTTCTTTGGAGCTTGCTGGTTACATGCAGTAGTCTGTTTTGGGACAACACTTGAATGTGTTTGTGTAGCTTCTACCACATTTATTCTCTTGTGGAAAGGGAGCGTCGATGTGTTTCAGAATGGTGGCAAGCTTCACGTTAACATTTAGGCATTTTGGATTATAGGAGATTGAAAACTGAACATGAAGCTGAAAGTGCAGTTGTAGATATTTTTAAGGTCATCTGCAGCTAGAATTCTGATGCAGACAGTGTGCCTGTTTCTCTTACGTGCCATTTGTTAATGAAGCATCCTGTGCACGTGTCTTGTACTGGAACGTGAACATAATTAACACCTCTATCAGGAAATGTGTGCTCTGTGCACATTATAATAATGTGATAAAAATGAAAGCTAATTCTATTCCAAATAGTTGTGACTGTACCTCATACTAGGTTTGGATTTTATTTTGAAATTTTTAATATTATAATTCTTGCTCTGTAGTGTATTGTAAAGTTCAAAAGACACCAGGAAGATGCAGATTTTTAGTCTCTATATGAATAAATACAAAATGTGTGTTCATTTTGCAGCTAGTATTTCAAAGCTTCTCACAGATTTGCATGATGATTCAGCTCAGTTTTACCATTTTGCTGAATTAGCACAGTTAGTAAGGAAATGGCACTTGTTTCAATCAAACCCCATAGTCTTTCAGATTTTCAGATCTGCTTGAAGTAACTGTAATTTGTGTGCAAAAAAAGTGAAAATTAGTAGCTTTACGGATGCCTTCAGCTTTGAAATTTGTTACCTGGTGTTAGAATAGCTGCAACCTACTCTCCCTATAGGCTGCTTGTCTTGCAAATATTTCCATGGGGAAACCATATTCCATGCAGTCCCTTCTAATGCTTTTACTTACATGTGACTGTTTCACAGGTAGCAGACCATATGTTCTGGTGATGTGTGGGGTATATACTCCCATATTTCACTTTTTTTTGGAAAGGACATCTGCAAAAGATTGGCTAAAGGTATTCATTTTCATTTGAGAAGAGATGATTCTAGTATTACTCTGATGTTTTAGCATGCACTTTGTGCTGATACATTGCCCACTTCACGGTTTAAGGGATATGTGAACAGATGCTTCAGATGATAGCCTGAAATATAATGAAGTCTTATCCGAGTAGGGTGTTATAGAAATAAATGCATTACATCAAGTGTTTCTTCCATTCCCTGTTACTCGAAACTGAAATTAAAAATGTTATTCAAATAATATTCTGTTAGGATTAAATATCTTAAAAGTAGACAGCAAAGCATAAAAATATTTTTTCTTCAAATGCCTGAGCAAATGTATAGACCCCTGTGGATTCTTTTTAAACTTAAAGGTTGGTACATACAAACAGGGAAAAGGAGCATGTAGAAGGAAAAACAGTCTGTGAAGACTATGGGGGAGACTGTTCCAAAGTAATATCAGGTTGCATGAGTTTGACTTAACTGGAAGGTTATCTTCTAGTTTTGAGACATAAAAAAATCTTTCAATATAATGCTGCAGGAGTCTAAGCTTAAGTTTCTGTCTTCTTAAGGGCAAAAAGTAAACAAATCTTATACAATTGAATGCATTGTAATTGAAATCTTAAATGAATAATCAAAGAATATTCATTGCTTCAAATACGTTACAGAAAAATAGAGAAAAAAATGAACAAAACTTCCTGTATTTTGGAAAAAATCAATAAGAGTAATAGAGAAAAAATATTAAACATGGACTTCTTTGTATCAACCCCTTTCCTTGCAGTTATGTTCATGCTTCCACTGCTTCCTGGGTCCTTACAGTTGATATCTTCAATTGGACATGCAAGTTTTCAGGATCCTGAGTCCACTAATGAGAGCAATATGATGTTAATGGTAATTGGCTCCTCCTCACTGTAGGTGCTCCTTAGGGTCATTTTTATGGTCTTGCTAACACACACTGCCAACTTTGCTCTTTCTTTGCGGGTCTGTGGGTCCATGTTAAAGCTGAATTTACTATTAGGAAACACGTTGCATATACTGGATATTTCTTGTTGTTCTCCTAGTTACTCTGCATTACCTTAATTGTCCATAGTCAAGTTGTTTCTGGCTCTGGGCTCTCTAGAGCCAACCCTGTGTCACTTCTTTTACCATCCCATGCCAGTGCTCCTCTACATTGCAACCAAAGTTTGCAACCTGCTTTTAAAGCCTCCGCTGTCATACCATGCCTGTATTTCTCTGCATTGCACTGTTATGTTACAGCCATTAATATTTTGTTCTACACAGAATTATTACTTGTTACAAGAAGTAATGTACAGTATTACAGCTATACAATACAAAGATATGCAAAAATACAACAAACTAGCCATAGCCACCTGGTCAGGCTGTTATAGCTAAACAAGCTAAAACAAAATTCCAGGCAGTTCAAAAAAAGTGCAAAGTAATCCTGACAAAATTCACTTCTGAGGCCTTGCAACATCAGCACAAAATTGATGGCCTATTCTCAGCAATACTGTATTTAGTGGACTATGGGGTTATATTGCCCTCTCTGTAGGGGAGCTAGAGGGAGAGAATGCAGTTTCTGAATTCCAGTAAAGGATTTCACAGGTTGCTCTTGAACAGACAGAACTCTTTTAGGCATTTTTAAACTCTGTGGATTGTTTTTTGGTTTTTGTTTGTCTTTCTGAAATTTTCCTGAACTTCTTTTGTTAGGGTGAAATAAATTTAGTACCAAGCAGTTTTTCTTTCTTTAGCAGTTGCATTCATATTTCTTACTTGCCTTCTGATCAAGGTGTCTCTTGAATTTATTAAATTGTTACTTTTTAACACATTTTGTGTGTAAAACAGTCTTCTTTGATATAACATCAAAGCCACAATAATGATTGTTTTTATAAAATTTTCCTTTTTTAAAACATCTTAGAAAATAAATAAAGCGAAAACTATGATGTTTTTCTTTTAAAGCATGTAATTGACCAGTCTGTGTTTACAAGCCTGTGTATTTACTCTTACTGAAGTTTTAGTATTTTAATGGTTGAAAAGCAGACACCACTTGGAACTCCTGTAATTAACAAGAAATGTTTTTACAGTGTATACACCAAATCATAATCTTTCCAGTATTCTTCAAGTACCATATTTATACGAAAAATGTGTGTTTCTTATATTTGGCAAAGGTTCATGCAGACCCGTAATGATTTGAAGCTGAAAAGATGCATTATAATTTTCTAACTCACTCAATAATCAGTATTGAAATACACACCCTATAATCAGTATTGAAAATTCACTATTTTGCTTGTAATTCCACCCATAAGATTAAGAACAGTTTTAGTGCCCTTGGTCATCTATCTCCATAACAACAGAGTTTACCAGAGGAATTGTTGTAAGGGGAGACTGTTCTCAGCCCCAAATAGAAGAACGGACCTTTAGACAGATAGAAATAGTCCATCATTTATACTTACAGGTTTATGTCAAAATATATGCTGTAATTAGATACTTAAAGACTAGACTATGTACTTT
This sequence comes from Ptilonorhynchus violaceus, assembly GCA_013397565.1. Lineage (NCBI taxonomy): Eukaryota > Metazoa > Chordata > Aves > Passeriformes > Ptilonorhynchidae > Ptilonorhynchus > Ptilonorhynchus violaceus. Next base: position 126,079 of record VZRJ01002950.1, read on the forward strand.
AAAACACCACAATCAAGACATGAGTTATTCTTGTTAGGAAGAAAAAACTGCCTGATTCTTAAAAGCTCATCCAGATTGCAGTGATGTGTGACCTGCTGATGCAGAGACTCATTGTCTCTGTAACAGACCTCCCATACCCACCTAGGTCCTTGAATTGGCTTAAGGCCCTGAATTGAGGGTTCAGGTGAAAAAAGTAAACAAACTTTGATATATATATATATNTCCTGTCACCTAATAGTAGATGGCTAATTTACATGTTTTCCTCAAAAGCCATATAAATATGTAGTTAAATGATTGAGCAGCCTCACTGAATGTGGGAAATAAATTTGTGTTTGCAAAATTTCTGGATGCAGCATGAGAACATACAGATCCTGAAGTTTAAAATCAAATGAGATAAAACAGCATATTGTCTTATTTAGAACTGCTGCCTTCCTTTGAAGGTAATAATTTTAAAGCATTAAAGGTTCATATGATGAAATAGCTTGCTAACCCTGTTTTTCTGTGACTAGACCTTCTTAAAAGAAAGCTTGAAAATTAATGTTTAAAATACTGTAAATGGCATTTAATTGTGCAAATTGTACTGAATAAATTATTAGTGTTAAGCCCCCTTCTAACCAATTCCAAAGCAGAAATGGTGAGGATTCTTAAGTGGTTTTCTTTAAAGAGCTGAGGGGTCCATCATCTTTCTTTCAGCTTCTTCTTGAAATCTGACATTTTATGTTGAAAAAAAGGTGGATGATAATGCTATTAAGTACTGAACAATACTTGAGTTCTATACCTGTTTCTATAAAACACATTCAGTTTGCTGTTTTATACCAGCGACCACCTCATGCAATAACAATAAGAAATAAGTAATAAATTATTAAAAAATCATATGATGAAGAAGTGCTGTAGCTACTTTTTTTTGTTTGACTTTGAGGAGATGTTGAATAGATGGCTTGCATAACTAATTCTGTTTGCCAGATCTGCCAGGTGAGCTAAAGGCAAATATATATTAAAAACGGAGACTTTGGAAGGTATAACCTTGTACAGTATTTAATCTTACATCAGGACTTCTTGTCTGAAGGCCTAGATTTCTCCTTAATTCTGCTTTTATGAGCAAGTTCAAATCACAGTCTTTAATCTGCATGCAATGAGTTCAATCTTGTACCGAATGTTTGCGGCCAACTTATTATTTTTTTTTCTGAATTTTGTTAACATTCCTTAGATATTTATATTATTCACATTTATCCTTCTCCTCCCCTTTTTTTCTCTCTTAAAAAAAACTTTAAGTCCCCTATGATCATGCTTTGAAGGGTAGAAGAGTGAAGGAGTTTTTTTGGATGTTGGGGATTTGTTTTGTTTTGTTTTGTTTTGTTTCTGGAGTGCAGGAAAGCCAGTAGGTTGCAGCCAGTCAGACTGTATTCTATTACACAATTACCCTGAGAGTCTTAAGTGCCCACTGGGGACCTAAGAGCACTCAATGAAAGAATCGCGTTGAGTTGTGCTGTGGCAGCAAAAAGGAATAAAAGATGCTTTGGATGCTGTAAAGTTAAATTGATCTCTATGGTGACGAGTGACAGCAATAGATAAGGTCACTGAAAATGTTACCCTTTCACTGAGCATTGAATCTTTGACCCAAGGTAAATCATCCTTCCTCTTTATGCAAACTATGGCTAAATTTGATCTGGGTAATAGGAACTCTGATGACAGAGGCTAGTCTTTTCACCTTTCTACGTGTGCACTTCTCAAGCAGTATCCAGCTAAAATTGCAAATGCTTCTGAGAATAACTTTTTCTTAGTTATGTCCAAAGCATGCTAAAATTTCCTAGGTAACCATCTGGGAACATGTGTAAAAATTTCATATTTATTTTAAATAAGGATGAAAGACTTTGTGGACTAGGCACTAGATTTCATCAAAACTGTCCAGGGAAACTTGAAAAGTGCAAGTATTTTATCAGTGTATTCCTTACGACGAATTCAGTATCCCAGGTTATAATTTATATTTTAGAAAACCCCAGATAATGTTCCTCAGGATCTAATATTTGACTTTTGTTTAGGTTACAACAGATCTCTTGAACACTTTTGATTTTTCATAGATCAATTTACAAGACATGAACCAATATTAAAACCATGTTGTAGCCTATTTAATGGCTGAAAAGATTGCAAGGGAAGAAATAAAATTAAAAAGTCTTTGTCATTAAAAATATGTGTGAAATAAGTTTAATTAACTTTAAGCAAAAAATACATTTGAAAGATTAGAAGCATTCTTGATTTTCACTTAATTCTTCATTATGGGCCATACTTGGTAAAATATTTTACAGCTAAACTTTATGCATATGTTGAACTCCTTATTCAGCAAAGCACTCTGGCCTTGCTAAATTGAGACTTTCGCTACCCTGTAGTAAATTCTGTGTCCCCAGTCATGGAAGCTATTTAAATTCTTAATGCTTATTGATTTCATTGAAGGTTACTCTGTTACTAGGGTACGCTTTAGCGTGCTTACGGAAAGTCACGTTGTTAAAGTAAAATTGCATTCCCCAACATTTTTGTTTAGAAGCAGTGTAGGCAACACTTTATGTCCAGTTTAGTAAGTCCAGAGATGGTTTGTGAAACTCACAGCTGTTCAGTAGCACAGTGGATTGCTTAATTTCTTAATGTATTTTGGGGCAGAGCTAAAATAAGTATAGGTGAACAGGCACAGTTTGTATTTTGACTCTTCATCTTTCTGTATAGACGTGTATTACACTTTAAGCAAGTGCATTTGCATTTTATGCATTTGAGGAGTCTATCCTGCCTTTATGTCAAAATGTCACATGCTGAACAATTGTAACATTGCACAAGCTTCTTGAAAAACCCCTAAATGAATACATTAATTAATATTTTATGCTTTGCATTATGATTTTCAAGCCTGTATTTAAAAGTAGGCCAGTAAACCTTCATTTCATTGAAGTAGTAGAGCATATGATATCATATAAATTGCACAAATAATGGTTACAAAAATCTCTCCTATTCTTTAACATGCAGAGCATGCTGCTTCTGCCCTTTTCATGCTTCTGTAAATTCTGTCATTTACCACAGTAGTTTCCACTAGGAAATTAAGTTTAAAAAGCTATATCTGATATAAAATGAAGAGTTTATTTGCTAATATGAATATGCATTCTTCTGAAAAGTATCATCATTTAAGGGCAGTATTTTAATAATGTAGTAGTTTCTTACTGTTTACATTGATAGAAGGGATCTAGATTTTATTTTTTTTAACTTTTTCTTGTCATCATTAAGAATTTTAAAAATTCCATATTTTATTTTAATGTATAAGTAATTAATTAATAAGTTTGAACACAATCATAAATGTCAGGACTGCAGACAAATGTTAAAAAAATTTTTTTAAGTTACTGATGATTTTTGCAATGGGATTATCTAATCACTGTTTAGGAAAATCACAATAACCTGCAGAATTATTTGGAAGTGTGTATAGAATGAAAGTGTTTGTCATGAACATACGTGCCACATGTAAAATACTAACTATTGGTTCCTCTGTTTTATGCACACATCAATCCTGTTTATGATTTTTTTTTTCTTTTTGTTTGTTTGCTTAGTTTTGTTTGTTGTTTTGTTTTGGGGAGCATTTTGACTATAGATGTGCTTAGAACTTTCTGACTAAGTAGATTGACTATATAACAGAAAACCAAAATGGTTTTATTTGTGAGTTTACATTATTCTGTTAAACACAAAGGATTTGCAACTAAAACAAAACTACACAGGATTTGGACAGTGTTTTAAATTATAGAATTTGAGAAATAAGATGAAAATCCTTTACTTGTATAAAATGGCACAAGTGTCAGGATCTATCTTGGCTTTTTAGAGAAGGCTAATGCAGAACTGATAGTGAAATCAGGAAAACATTTTATTTCTTAGCATAAAACTTATGGTGGCTGAAGGAAATGGTGAATCACTTCATCACAGGGGTGATTAAATTTGTGTAAAATGCTTTCCAGACAGATATTTTACAGATTTGGTAATTTAAAAGTGATACTCTGTTTTGTGCATGAGAAATAATGTGAAGACAATTGGAAAATTCGATGTTGATGCACCTCTGTGTAGGAAGTGTCCTAAATATATGACACTATCTAAGGGATGATCACTTTCCACTGTTAAAGCAGTGAAAAAAAGAAAACCTTATGAAAGTTAAGCAATGAATTTTTTTAAGAATATTATTAAATCATGTACTAGGACTATCATGTAGTTGTAACAAGAATCTTTAATAAATTATGTTTGGAGGTGGAAGATAGAAAAAATACTGGAGACCATTAGCAGGAAGACTTTACTTAAGATTTAACCATCCTTTTTCAGTTGCTTCCCAACCCTGTGCTTCATTCATATGCTGACTTCTCTTTCTATGTTCTCTTTCTGTCTCTGTGTTGCATCTTCTGAAATATCTCAGCTATGTCCATCTCAAGGTTCACACAGTCCTTTCTTCTGATTAACTTCTGTTTACAGTCATCAAAGACAAATCTCTGCCAGTCATTGGTAGAGATGATCTGTAAAAGGAATTTTGTCACATGGGAAATGTTGAGATTTCAATGCTCTTTTGGCCTCAATCTTCTCAAACGTGAAAATACAGAACCCTCTCTTTTCTGGTGGAAAATTGTTTCAAAAATACTTTGGAATACATTAGAATATTTTGTTTGAGTAACATAAACATTAAACTGTGTGTTCATCAGGTATTTCTGGTGACTGTTGAAAACACTGGGTAATTGTGTCTTTCATTCTCCTTTATAGTTCCTGCTTTCTTTTGCCCCAAATAAATGCGTAGATTACACTGAACACATGGCAATTTTTCATTTCACCCTGAATTTTTAGTGGGAAATATTCTGCAGAAAACCCCCTCCAAAAACCTCTTTTAAATAATGAGTTTGGATGAAACAGCTTTTTCTTTGAGGGGAACATTCCATGAACGCAGTGTAGTTACAGTATACAGAAATTCCTGTGGAGATTAAAAAAGAAAATAGATTCTCAAGTCTGGTTATGGCCCTTTGGCTCCACTGAGACTTTGTAAATGACTTTATCCAACCATAAATAACGAGGGGAACATTTTCCTGCAGGCACATCTGTGCCACTGATGAGCCATTAGTTTTTCCCCTTTGGGTCCTGTGCTGGTAAGAGGCATGTTGAGAGTGATGTAGCTGACCTTCATCACTCCAGATGAATCCTGTAGTGGCATTGGCTTCATTAAAGACCCAGTGTCACTAGCATAGCAGTGACCATGGAGCAGATTGTCAGATGAGAAATATTTGCTCTCTAAAGACCATCATCATTTGCACTGAGTGGAACCTGTGTAGTTGAATTGTAGCTTAATTCTGAATCCTTCTATGTGCAAGGGTTTGTGGCCCAGTCTGTAAGTGCAGTTAACTCAGTACTTACTTGCTCAGGACATTCTCAATAAGGAAATCTGCCACTTCAATATTACTCCGTGAATACTTGAACAAAATTAGTTACATTTATTAGCCAAGACTACTGCTTAATGGGGAGAATCAGTTTTTTTAATGAAGAAATCTTCAGATGAAAATGGCACTTATGCCTTCGGCTGCCTCGTATGAGATTGATTCTGTCCACTTACTTTTCTAAGAGCTTTCTGTCCTTCCAAAACTGTGATGCAGAGCAGCATATGCTGAATCCCCGTGCCAAGTGGCTCACAGCCGAATTTGCTGTTGTTCCTTTTTGCCCACTCACAGTACTGAAACAGTCTTCTCTCAGACAAATGAAACCATCTGTCAGCATGATCGATTGTGAAGTTCCCCAAATAATAATTCTCTTGAAATGTTTTCTTGTTAACCAAGGAATCTTCTTAATGGAGTTCTAGGTTAGTTCTAGGTTAGTTCTAGGTTAACCTGAAGGAGTCTGCCGTTAGATTTTGCACATCGGTCTTCATTCTCCAGCCTTCCTGAACTTTGTCAGCTGTACATTTTGCAACAGTATTTCAGAAGCTGGACACTTAAGCTGTCTTCCCTCTGCTCAAAGTGAGCCTTTCAGGAACAAAACATCCAGTTAATAGTTTATTTCAAAAGCTGAATTTCATAATATCACCTCATCTTTCTGTCATGTGCCCATTGACTATTGAAAGAGTGTTACCTTCTAGGCTGTTAAGACTTTCTCCAGTTGAACTGAGTATTTTCTCAATCAGGTTGCCTTTGAAGACTCTCAGTGAACCAGGTTAGGTTAGAATATGTAGTAGTCCCTCAGCAATAATGTAGTAATAAAGTTTATTTTCACCAAAAGTTAAAAGAGCCTTCAAATTGTCTCTGAGAGTAAATTACCTCAGAACTCAACCTCTGCAACAATAGTAATTTTGGATGTTTTCTTGGGGGGAGAGGCTAATCACCTCATAGCATTCTGCAAATCCATTTTTGTTTGAAGAACAGCAAAATATAAAAGTCTGATGAGCCAAGAGTAGCCCTGAGAATTAATTTTGTACCAAGGCAAGGAGAAGGGTGTGTGTGAAAGAAAGAGATGGTGCAGAGTTCTTTCTGGATCTCAGTAAGAAAGGTCTGACAACAAATGGCTCAATAAAATAGCTGCTTTAATAAAATAGAGTGAAAAGAGGAATGCAGATAGCAAGTAAATCTTGTAACCCTTCAGATGCTGGGACCCCTGCTTTCATGCCGCATTAGATCGAGCCCAAACAGGTTTTTGCATGACACGCTGTGCAGATCTTGTCTGTGGCTGAAAACCCTATTTTTGGTCATTCAAACAATTATATAAACTACTAACTATTTGACATACAATAGTGTTCCAGTCAGAATCCCTAGGGAGATACTTTGTTAAGATCTAGTACTGTCAGGAACAAACTAGAAGCACCATAAGGAGGCATATAGCTCAATCCAAACTGGTGGAATTACTGCTTCTGAAACACAGATATTCATGTAAAAAGGCTACAGTATACAGGAAAAGAGTGGTTATGGATTATTGAAGATTTTATGCGTGAAGAGAAAAGCAGTTTTGAATTCCCTATGGTCTAATACCTAAGCGGTTGTTAAAGCAGGGTGTGATTTTATTTCTTTTAGAGACAATGACAAAACTCCCATGATTTATATGTGAAGTAAAATTTTTATAGAAAAGGCTGACTAGCACTTCCAACAAAACATATTTCATAAGTTTTAAATTCTAATTTAATTCTTAAGCTTAAATGCTCCTAGAATTTCTCAATAAAATCTGTTACGGACTGATTTTTTGCTAATGCCTATTCTATTAGCAAGTATGCAAATACATCTTAGAAAGCAGGTGGACACGATTTCATACTGTGTTGGTGGTTTTAATATTTACTGTAAATGCTACAACAAATTATTGAACACTAGTTGGGAACAGCTTGTATTCATAGCAGGTCATGAGGCTTCAGCTCTCATGACTGCAGCATATGCTGCACACTGGGGAGCTTGCCCAATGACCTCCCATTCCCTGGCATTCTGTGACAGTTGTGATTGCTGATCTAGACAGTATCCTACTTATCTTCTGACTTTTTCTAAATGAAGATTCCTTTGAATGATGCCACTGAAAACACATATGGGAGATTTTTTTTTTAATTGGTATTCAGGATACTTGGATGTGGTAGCATATTTTAATAAGAACTGCATAATATCCTAAAACCTTCATTTGTGAGCCAAAACCCTTAGTTTTTTTCTATAACTTATTAGCTCTCCACATTTGTGTTGTATTCTCCTTTGATCCACAGCTGGTTCTGCTGACTTTGAAAAAACTGTTGTGAGAGTTGTGCTCCTTCTCAATATCGAGTAAATTGGCACTACAGGTTAGGCTTGCTTGTTGCCTGATGTCTGTGAGTTCACTTGCATGATTTACATATGGACTCATCTGTGTTATTTCCTTCCTGTACATTCAGAGATACATACTGTCATCTGTACACAAGCCCCCCATGCTAAATGACGTGATGGAGATCTGCCAGTTACGGAGGAATAACACAGGTTTTCTGTGCTGTGCAGTAAGAAGCTGGGTTTTTTGTGAGTAAAATGCAAGACATCACATCTTCCCTTCACAACCTATAAAGCTGGAGTGACTTTGCCTTATATATGCAATATATAATCTATACCTTATATGCACAATCATCTTGAAAGCCTGAAAACTAGTCTTTACTGCTAGGTCATATATGTTAGACCGTGGGAACATTAGATAGTCTAGTTGTGGGACAATAATTAGACAGTGAGAGAAGCTTTAAAGAACATTTTACATCTTTCTACCTCGTGTATGTTGAACCCTCAAAACAAATGCAGTATATTAATTAAAATTTGTGTTGACAGAATAAGTGAAGCAGTTACTACTTATACCAATTTAACATCAGCTTCTGGAATTGCAGAACTAGCTTAATTTTGTGGGCTCTTTCCACCTTGCACATATATAATGACCATTGGCTGTTACAGAATTTCTGAATGGGAAAGCAAACCACCATGAGGGGCCCTGAGTCATTGCAATTGCACTGTGAATGGAACATCAACATGGAGTTTTCTCCCTAGAAAAACAGGCAAAATTATCAAACACAAAAGAACTTTTTTCTTCTGTTCTACAGAACGTAGTGGACTAATTGAATATCTTGACGAACACAAGGGAAGTGCGGGACCTAAGAAATACATACTCATTTAGCTACTTACCCATAACAGAATGCTGATGATGACCATGAACTCATTTAGTGGACTCCAAGTATGGTGGTGCTTCCTGCATACCAGTATATCCATTCAGACTGGGGATGTGTTCTATAAAATATTACAAATCCTTCCAAAAGAAGAGAATTATGAGAATGAGAATCAGAGTTTGGGCAACCTAAATATTGGTGGGGGGGGAGATCTTGTTATTGAGAATTCATAGGGTTAATTCAAAGGCTTCATCCAATTCAAAGGGTTAATTTTGCTTCACAGCAAAAACGTAAAAGTACAGTGAACCTCATATGAATAGATCATCAGGAGACTGCCAGAGCTACTTGCCTCTAGAATTAAGAATGTTGTCACATTGAATGGAATGTGTCAGAGCTGTTATTCATAGTCAAATCATTTGCAACAAAGAAAGAGGAAATGTTGTCTATGGGTGCAACTGATTAGCAGAAGAGCAGTTTTACGCAAATATATAAATTACATGCAAAGCATTTAGGAAAAAAGTTATGAAAACACTTTCTGCTTCTGTGTCTAAACTTTTTCTTTGGCTGAAGTGTTTAAATGTCTTTAAATACTTTAGATCATTAAGAGCTTGGGGAAGGGAAAAAGCAATCTAGTGAATTGTTTTATAGCCTCTGTTTTGCATAAAGCTGGATACATGTGGGATATTCACTGTGACTTTACTGGACATAATAGTCAGATACTACTCTTGAGTGATATACTGGGCACTGGCCTACTGCTCAAATGGTGGAATAATTGTTTTATATCCACTCATGTATTCGTTTGTTTTTTTTTTTTAAGATAATCTGCTCAGCCTTGAGTTCCTATATGCACTACTCAAGAGTGACTGTGATGGATTTGCATGTGATGTTAACAATAAATTCACCATATGTCAGTTGACCAAGAAAAATTCAATTTCATTTTCTGTCTTTCATACTTTTCATTGTTCTGCTGGAATGAGTAGGATAGGCATGTTAAAATTATAAAATAGTTCTGAATTTTTACAGATTGGTTGCAAATGGATGTCTTTTTCCATTTGCAAATTTGAATAATTCCATATGCAAATTCCACACCAATATCAAATAACCAAATTATCTCTTTCAAGAAATTTCTTTTTTTTTTTTCACCATCCTCTACCTGTAAGTGAAAATCTTCCTCATAGACTCTTATGAGATGGTCAATAATTGCAACTAGGTTGAATTTCTTTAGCTCTGTCTTACTCCCAGGTTTTCTGTGGTTGTATGTCCTCAGCAAATAGCCTGGTTGTCTCTCCCATGGCCTCCTCCAAAATGGTACTGTCAAGTGCCATATTTTACAGAAAGTGTCTTTCTTTTTAAAGTGTGACCTGGTTAAGCATTTCTGTGGAGGGTGATCGCCACATCAAAGTATAGCCGTCAGTTGAATGTTTTGCTTCTTCTATTTCAATAGAAAACAAACTCATTTAGGTTAAATATATCTATAGATTCCAAACTGCTTATTACTTGTTAAAATAATAAATTTAGAGTTCAGCTAACAGCTAAGCAAATCTCCTGCCTTTTCAATCTATGTTTCTGTTCAGGAAATAGCACACTGACTTTTATAACCTGCTTGCATTCAATTTCCGTAGAAAGTAGAAGGCAATAAAAGAAGAAGTGGTGATATCCTTCTACTATAATATCTGTAGGCAGTTGCTTCAAATAAATAATTATTCTATTTTACCTGTGATTCACGGCACTTCCTTTTTCATAATACAGCAGAGAAGAGCTCTTCACAGTTTCAGGAGAAAGGCAGAAAGCTTTCGTGAAAACGCAGTGGCCTTTTTGTCTTAAGAGTCTGTTTGTCGGGTAAAAGTCCTGGAATGCTAGCAAATTTTCAAAAGGCAGAAAGAGAGGCATACCAGCTAATTGATGCAGTGGAACTTGTTGAAGTTCAAGAACACCAGGGGAAAAAAAAGAATATTGTTCCTGCTGTGCTTGATTGTAATCATTCAGATTAAGCAGCAAAATACCGGTTTAACTAATCAAGTTAAAATATGTAAATACAAGGGAGTGAAAAAACCCCAAAACTTTCACTATTATGTAAATGAGAGATAAAACCCAAATGTAGGAAGGAATGATTGGAGAAGACATGTTATAGATCTGTTGGGAGAATATGCAAGACATAGACTGTCCTAACAGTTGAGATGTCCAGCCTAAGATGAATAAGATAACTTTAGTAACATAAAAAACCAAACAGCTGTTTTTGTAGCATGACAGGAGAGACATATACTTCATTGTTAAAAAAAAGAAGAATCTGGTAGGATATGTGGAAGGTTATAAATGCCTGCAACTCAGCACAACTTCCCCTTGGTAACTGCTTCATAATGTACAGTCACAGGTAGGCTCATAAACTGGCTCAGCTAAGGCCAGTCTATGCAGTCAATATTATCAAGAACTTGAGTGTCTGCAAAATCCAAACTATAAAATCAAATTAGAAGAGGTTTTGCTTACAGTGATTTTGTCAGCTGAGCATCTAGGTGCTTTCATCTTGCAAGGGCACAAAAAGATGGAGATGATAGAAGCAAACCAGGGCTTGAATCACCCAGGTCCTTTAGGGTGACAGTCTCACTCTAAACTAAAACATTAAGAAAGAACGAGATCCTGAGGCTGTAATTTGATATTGTTCAAATGAATTTAGATTTGCTCCTGCTTAAAGCTGAGAACTAGGCTTGGGAGTCGCAGGCCATAATGTCAATTTGACAAACTGCTTTTGCATAAAACACAGGAAAAAACTAATGCAAAGTATTTGAAACATATTATAGAGTTATATGTAGGATATTTTTACAGGTAAAAATAGTTCCACCCATTGCTGTCACACATAGAAGCTACAAATCTGTTATAAGAAAATCTCTTTTCTTTTAATGATCACTGTTTAGCTCATTTTAATTAAAAATGGAGATTTGGCAGAGCAAGCTTTGCATATTTATGGAAATCTGAGTTCTTTAAATGGAATTATATTTTTAATATGAAGCTTTCATAAACATCAGAAAAACCATATTGGTCTATGAATGTTAACCAAGGTGAAACAGACTGCTCGTCTCATTAATTAATCTTGTTATTTACTGAATAGCACTGGTGATGGTTAGAGAGTTCATCACAAAGAAATCATAACAGGGAAACAGCAAGAAAATGATGATCCTTCTCTCTTTTCATCAGTTTACTGCTTATGAAAGGCCAATATAATTTCAGTACAAAATTTATGAAATCTCAAGAGTGGTGGGAGTATATATAAGACAGAAAAGAAAGATTTGAAGAGAACAATAATTCTCCCCTACATTCAAAGCTATTTCTCTTGAGTACAGTCATCTGAATATGATTTGGCTTCTCAAAAAGAATTCTCTGCATATTGTTCTTACCTGTTTCATTTCCTGTAAGGTGATATCCAGGAGAAAAATGGGAAAAGGTAGTGCTAAATAATAAAATAAATATTCTAATAGCATTTGAAATTTTACTAAGATTGCTCATAGTCAGTAAAGGCCAGTAAATAACTCATCTGGAGGGTAAGAAATAATGGCATGCCTCTTAAAAATATTTTTATTACAGGGAATGTAAAAGCCCTGGAAAATTTTGCTGACATATGCTGTCAGGAATTAACTTTATTGTATTTAACTGCTGTCTTGGCAGATGGAAGAAAATTCTTAAGACTATCGAGCCAAATTACCTATGTGCCTACTTGTTTCTCCTCTCTTACCAACCTCTTCTGTTCCACTTTTCTCTAAAAGCATGCCCTAATTATTATACATTGCTCTATGAAACGTTGGAGTTTATGGCCAACAGTGTTCAAAGATGAGGTGCAACAGACAGATACACTATGGGCACAGGTTCTTCTGGGGACCCTTGGCAGGATGTTACCAGGGGTCAGGGGCAAGGGATACCAGTCACACACAGAGAAATGTTCCTGGGCAAAAAATGCAAGTTCATTTTGCCTTGGGAGAGAGGGGAGGGGGAATCATACCTTTACTACATGTGGTTGTGTGAAGTAGACATCTGTGTCAAGTAACAAAACTCACACAACATTTAAGAGTTTAGTTATTGGATTTTGATGGAATTCCCAAAGTCAGCCTTGCTATTTGACTTTCAGATCTTAAATTGAATGCTGTGGCACTTCAAATGTCATAAAGTTAGTAAACTAATGAAGATCAACTTCTTTAAATAAGAGAAAAAAAACCCCACAGAATTAGAAAGTGCTGAAACAATGAAAAAAAATAGTCCCTATATTTGCACATGGAAAAGTAGTGGTGTTTAATTGAGCAACCCAGTAGAAGAAATTGCAGTTGACTCAACAGGTTATTGTACTTCAGGATTCAATAATATGCTATAAATTGGAAGCAACTTTTGAAAGTCACATGGGTAAGTGACTGATTATGTGGAATTTTATCTACACTACAGGAAAAATAAGAAAATATACTCTTTATACCTCTGGTGATTATGAGTTTGTTGGCTTTTTATTTCTTTGGTAAAAGTCCAGGAGGCAGGCATACACTGAAATGAGGAGATAATAATTTTCTGAAGTCTCTGTAAGAAACAGAAAGGTCAAGGCTTCCTTTAATTTTTGCCCTGACATTATTGAAAGGTTCACAGAAACTCAAGCATATTTTCAAGAGCTTCGTGACCTTTTTTGGATCAATGCCAAATAAGTAGCAATAACAGATTTCTTTAGAATCCTCTCTCCTAGTATTTTAAGATTTTATTTTTCTCCAAGTGCCTTTTTGTTGCGACTCGTGGTGACAGCAAGAGATCCATAGCATTGGAATAAACATTACACAAGATCCTTGCAAAACAGATGCCTCTAGAAATTCTTTTCCATCCTCTCATTATCATGGAAAGCAGTCCTTCAACCATCTTCAAAACCTCTCCCAAAAATGTGGCTTGAGCTCATCTACTCGTGTCTGTGAGCCACCTGCATGTACATCTGTGTAGGAAATGTTGGTCATATTGGTCATCATTACCAATTGTTCTTCTGTTTTCCATTTCCAAGGACTTAATTTTGCACTATCTTCTCTTTCTGTTTACATTGCATGCAAATATTTTGCTTGGTAATGCTAAAGTGAACAGTGAATACAGCTCCATATGATTAGAGTTGTTCCACATGGTAGCTGGAATCTATTCAATTTAGTGACCTTAACCGTTTTTTTGAGTGGGATTTTTTTTTTTTTTTATTAGGCTGCTTAATTAGATTTCTGAATTAACATTAGAAATGTGCTTCAGGGTGATAGCTGAGGGATTTTTAGTCCTGCATTTTGTCTCTGACCTTGGCCACTATCAATGTATTTGCATTTTAAACTGCTGTGCCTGAAAATGGGTGGGTTACAGATGATCCTGGGCAGTTTTAAGCAGTATTACATATTTTGAGCTGTTTTGCCTCATATTGTTCTGTACCATGGCTAGATTTGACATTGTCTGTAACTGTTTAGGCAGCTGGTGGCTCTGTGTTTGACAGCTGTTTAGGTTCTCAGGATACACAGAGATGAAAAGGCCTTTACCTCCTCTAAATTAAAGAGAAGGAAGTGATGAAATGGGTGTGAAAACCCTGTCAGAAACCTGTAATCAGCAAGACTTTTGGTGCCACTGCACCTTTTCTAGTTTTGAAACTGCAGGTTTTGAATGTCTTTTTTGGTGTCTTAACACCTTTTTTCCTGATGTGTTTAAGGAATATGTACCTGGGAGGAAAAATTCCTATTGTTACCTCAAGTATTCTACCTTTTATGGTGAATTCAGATCTTTCTTCGCTTTGTCTCACAGTCCTTTTTGTATGGAGCAAAGGAGAGGGGAACCAAAATCAAACAATGTGCTAAAGGTTGAAATATCCTTGATAGAATTATAGAATGTGTTGCACTTTGTGTCTGAACAAAACAGGATCACAGAAAAGAACACCAGTCAACTTGTTGCTTGCTACAGAAAATTGAGAGGCAGTGGAAAAATGTCTATGCATGTAGGAGAAAGCAAGGGACTCAGATTAAGAAGCTGGCAGAGTCAGCAGCAAAAGAAGCCAAGAAAAACAGATGCCAGATCTAAATACCGATTCTGTAAGGACTGAATCACTTATTCAGCAGCCATACATTGACTGCCTACAATAACTGACATGGGTACAATGCTGTTGTCTGCTTGGGGAAGAGTTTTTGCATAGTCAGATTGAAATTATTCAGAGAGGTCAAAAATGGCTGTAAAATCAACTCTCTATTTTTTGTTCATACAGATACTATAATGATCCAGATGTCTGCCCTTCTACAAATCATTGAGCAGCTCTCTGGGCTCACTACAAACATAGTGTTCAAAACATATTTGACAACTTAGGTTACACATTGCTGTCCGATCCTCTTACTTTTGGACTGTTTATGTGTCCAAATACATTTTCAAATGTATTTGCAATATCTATTATAATCATATCTTTGAAAACTATGCTCTAATGATAAAAGATAGACTCAAAAATACGGATTAGAATCATCAACATTGTGTTGCTTAATCCTGTATGGTTTGGAAATGATTGAAAAAGATATTGTTGATATGACAAGGCATTGGTTCATGCTCAAAAATGTCAAAGTCAACTCTGACATTTGACTTTCTTGTTTAATTTTATAAAAGCCTAGCATGTAGGATGAAGTCACCAAGTTCATTTTGCTGCTCCCATAGAGGACGAATTTTACACCAAACTTTATGATAACTCTTAGTCTTACCTATTTCTTAAAGTCTCTAATGAAAGAGACTCTGGTTACATTCAGTAAATCAGTGTTTATGGATTTATTATTTTTATTATATTATTTATTTATTATTTATTATTTTTATTATATTTATTTTTATTAACAAAAGGAACACTGTGGAAAACGGGCTTTGAGCCATCCAAGTTCTATGGGTAAATAATTACTTAGAGAAGCCTTCACCATACGGTCCACACTCTTTTCATTGAACCATTTCTAGTCTTGCTCTACAGGTAGATAGATACAGAAAGACAAGCATTTAGAGCAGTCAATGGATACATGCTATTAAGCCATAGTATTGCACAAATTAGAAAGTAGAAATAAATTGTGTTGACTGTAATTTTTCTGGATTATGGTTTTTTCTTGGACAATGGAGATTGTTTTTTATTTAGAGTCTGACATACTGAATAATTTTAATAAATACTACAATGTTTTAGTTTTATTTTATATAAAAGCTTGTCTGTTTTTTAAGATGGAAGAGGAAATTTTTATAGCTGTTTTTCTATGTGGTGAACTTAATTGATTTTTATTAACAGTATGCTGGTATTATAACTGATTTTTCCTTGGTGCTCTCCTTAAGTGCAAAGGTATTGTACTGATCATTACACTAATTTACCTACTTAGTTTGTGTATATTTGAAAACTTATCCTTGAATTTTCACCTTAACATGTCTATCTCTTCTGTTTTAAACAGCTGTGGAGGTGTTTCAGAATGTTTCTAGACAGTTATGTTCCAGCTGAGATGTGAATAAAATTCAGCGTAGGATAAAGTGATTCTGATGTATAGTTTATAAAGTACATTAGGACAGCATAAGAGAAAGAACTGGCAAGATAGCTACCTTGATGTGTGGCCAGCAAGAGAGTAAGTGTTGACCAAGGATATATCCTTCAAACAAGCCAGGTACAGCAGACTGGTCACTGTTCGGAGATAAAACTATGGAAATAAAACATTTTTTTTTTAAGTGAGATAAAACCTTATTTTATTTTTTAAATTTTACCTGTAGAATTTTTCAGGGGCCATCAAAACTTTAAAATATTTCTTTACTTTGTATTGTCTTTGTAGAGATCGACAAGTTTCTCCGCTCAGTAACCTATCTAAAACTTGTTTTAAATAGTACAGAGGACAGGATTAAAAAGAGAATTCGAATCCAAGAAAAACTGTTCACAAATGAAAGCTGGTACCTGACCAGAAAAGTACCTCCAATTTTCAGTTTACAGGTAGAAGAAAAAAAAGCAGAACAGAATGCTATTTCAGCTCAGTTTTAAAACCCAATGCATATAGTTCAGATGCATATATATCTCTTAGCAACTGAGAGTGGTAGGAATAATAGAAGTGGAAAACTTTGTCAGAAGAAACAGGGGAAGGAAATATGGTCACAATAGAGGTTTTGGATAATAACACAAAATGTGATAAATAAATAAAAAAATATCCCATAAGAAATCAGTAGAAGTAAAAATTACAGGTTATTAAAAAGGTTTTCAGAATTCGTGGAGTTGTTATTTGGACTATATGACATTGATGGAGTCAAATAGCTTTGAAGATGCATTTACAGTTTCACTTGGAGACATCAATGAGTGACAGAAGTTAGAGAACTTAATGCAGTTTTAAAAGCTGTAGAGGCTCAAGCCAAAGGGTGAGTTGTGTTTTGTATCCACCAACATCCACAAGTGAATGTCTTGAAAAAGGATGAGCAGGACAAAGTTATAATACGACACTTCTGTCTAATGCTAATTTCACACTCCAGCTATTTTCACATTGAAAATCTCCTGAGACTATGTGGTCCTATTAATTTGCAACCCACCACAAATTTCTCTTCCATAAACCTTTTCAGTCTCCCAGTCAATCCACCTACATGAAGTTCTTGGATCCACATTAGTTTTGACAAGGTCTTTTGCACCTACTTTTTCCATCTTGAAACCTGTTCCTACTGGCTCAATTTGACATCTCCTGTTTCTTGCACTGGAAAACAGCGTGAATAATTTCTGTCCATCTTACTGTATGCCACTTGTAGTTTTATTTTCCTCTATCATTTCTGCTTTCAGTTCTTTTCTTTCCCACAAGGAAAAGTGACAAGTCGCTTCATAGGTCAGTTTACAGACATCATAGAGACATTTTCTAATGAAATAAAAATATATTTATAAAGTGCTAAAGTTTTCTAATGTGTGGGGAAAACTTAAAGTATAATTAATTGTACGGTGTGATTACCAATTTAGCACTCAACAAATAACATTACTGAAGAGGGATGTGACATATTCATAGAGATCTAGACAGATCAAGATACATATGTTGATTTTATTGGTTGTATATAGAGTTTTATGTGATAATTTCTGTTCCTTTACCATGCAGAATTGACTAAGTGATGAAGAGTGCTTTCTTTTTATCTCTGTTTTCCTTTGCTGTCACAAAGCTTAACCACCGCCACAGAACAGGGTTAAGTATAGAGGCAGTTGATTGTTGAGCTAATCAACTTTCTCATCAGATAAACTGGATTATTTTGTGTTTAATTTTTCTTCTCTTCTAAACCATTTGTAATAAGTTTGTTGTTACCAGATTTTTCCTTATCTTCTGCTTTTTGTCCCTTCACTGCGGACTGGTCTTTTTTTCTTTCCCCCTATTTTACACAGTCTGAACTCCTTCCTTTCACACATTTTCACCCTTGTCAGTTTGAGACTGTTTTAGTGATTTCCCCCATGCTATTTAAGACCATCATTATCATTGCTCAGAATGACTCTGAAGAAAAGTTGAATCTCCTGTTATAGCAGTATGGAAGGCAATTTACAATGCCTGCCATTTGTCACTACAAAATCAGCTTTAGAACAAATTCTAAGAGAATTTGACACTGAAAAACCTCCTATCAGCTAAAAAGTTTTCTCTTATCATTACTGAAATGCCTTAAATAACTGAGGAAAAACTGTGCCACAAGTATATAATCATTCAAAGACATGAGAATTTGTGTTTCAGGACCACAATGTAATTGTATCCAGTTTCCTATTTCTTCTACATACCCTTTCTTGACTAGTGATATTTTTTGGGTGTAGTATTATTTGAAAGACTTGAAATATCATTCTTCTCTCTCATATCTTTCCTCTTCTCCTGAAAACTAACGAACAGACTCTTTTATATTGACAAGATTCCCTCATTGATAAAAAGCTCCAGCCTCTAGCTGGCTTTGGAGCTCCCTGCTCACCAAATCTTATTCCTTGAGAGGCTTCTAGGAAGCTTTGATACTGCTACTCTCATTTTTAAAAGACAGTGTTCTAAAGAAAAATAGTCTTAATTTCTCTCTCTGACCTGGCACTCTCTGCTTTCTGACCCCAGCTCCCCATGCAAGCAACCTTACTCATTTCCATCTGGGGACAAATATTTCTAGTCAAGAGACACATCAAATCTTCTTCTTCCCTTTTCCTTTTCTTCCTTCCTACAAGAGACATAAAGAACTGCAATGAAAAATAAATGCATGAATAAATAAACATTCAGAGGACCTAGCGACAAATCACCCTGAAGGAAAGCAATACAGGGAAGGAAGCTGAAAAGAACCATCATGTTTATCAGCAGTCAGTGATCAGTGATCAGGGAAACAATAACTTGTTTGAGGTAGTCATCCATGGCAAGTACATGGCAAGGACTTCTGGATACACACTGTTAGCTTGCTTCTGTGATTGTTCCTTATGAAGACTGAGTTTCACAGATGACCAGTTTGTTAACCAACCTCCATTATACACCTTCTGCCATTTAACCTCCTGTGTTTCAACTCCAGCTATTCTCTTGAGAAATTAAAGAGACATTGTAGCAGGATGAAAAGAACTACTTTTTGTTTTTTTCCAAAGCTGTAACTGAATGTAAGGAAACAAGAACCCACAACCTGAGACATCTTCTCTTTGTGCGGTCTAGAGCTGAGTGGTCCAAAACTGATATTGACAAAGGAGGAGGTTGCCTGTTTTGTTGCTGATAGAATGGGAATTAGCTCAATTTGAGATTGCACTTGAATGCAAATTCCTGGACTGCTTAAACAATGCCTACATTTTCCTGGAATGAACCAGGCAGGAAGACATAGCTTATGAAGTGTCTCATACACAACTTTGAGTCACTTGCCTCTGAGATCCAACAATCCACTCAAGAACCTTAGACACAACCAGAAAGGATTTGTTGAAATTAAAGTCACGCGTCATCCCACGCGTTTTGCACCTAAGAATATGTGAGAAGATTGTCATTTTTTCTTTTCTTTTTTCACTCCTCTTTTCCAAAACAGGGAAAGTTATGATGGGTTGCCCCCAGCTGGTAGCTGATCTCACACTCAGCCACTCTCTCACTCCACCTCCTCAGCAGGACCGGGGAAGATAAGAAAGAACAGGAATGAGATGCATATTGGATCAATATGGAGACAGGAAGATCATTATTAATTATCATTTTCAGCAAAACAGACTTTATTTGTGGTGAATGAATTTATTGTCAATGAAAATAATTACGCAATTATTTATTTGGGTATTGAAAGGAAAAGAACAATAAACCAAACATTTACATACTTAGAAAAAACAGCTTTCATCCCGTTTGTTCCATGCTCAACTTCACTCCAAATTCCTCTTTTGTCCTTGTTATTAGCATATGTTACACTCAGTCCCTACAGCAGGGCAATGCACCGTGTGTGTGTGTATGTGAGAGTTGCAGTCAGTACATAATGGTTTCCTCCTGCTGCTCCTTACCTTTCACTTTTTTCTGTGCTCTGGTGTAGGTTCTTTGTACCAGTGCAGCAGAGGAAAGTATCTGAGTTTGGGTTGAGTTGGCATCACTTATTCAACTCCTTTTTTTTTTTTTTTTTTAAAGAGAGACTGTATGTCCTACAGTATATGAACACTTAAAATTCCAGCCCGGTACTTCTGCAATAAAAATCAACAGGAAGTAGCTGTTACAGGAACCAGCTATTTTTAGGTAAAACTCCTGAAGTGGGACATAATTTTAAGTCTTCTCTGCATTTTTATTTCTGAAGCTGCTTGCCAGGCTTGAATGATACATGATTAATAATTGAGCACATTTATACATTCCTTTACAATAGATGCATGAGAAGAAATCAGAAAATTAAGGGGGCAGGGAAGGAAAAGGCAAAAATATGCTTCTGTGGTAGGTCCTGCCAAAAAGACATGAACTGGTAGTGATGGTAACTTTCCTGCCAATCTACATGTGTTTAATCTTTATGTATTCCTTTCTACATTCCTTCATTTTCACACGTCCCATTCTCTCTTGCTCAAATGAATCAGTAGAAAGATTGTTGTAACTGCATTAGGATTAAGGCTAGACTAGTTATTTCTGCTAAAATATGTGCTGTTTAATGAGGATAGAAGTCAGTTTAAAAATCAATACAAGGTATGTTTCTCCTAAATAGGGCTCTATGTAGTCAGCAGGATGGCTGGATATCTTAGTCTAAGTTGACATTTCTTGGCATGTGACAATTATCTGCACATACTTCCAACCAGAGCAAAATAATATTGTCAATCAACTTCATTACAACATCTTATGAATTTTAAAATAAAAGTCTCAGTTACTCTGCCTTAAAGTGCTAGTGCTAATGCTCTACTTGTGACATATTGCAGTAACCACCACATCTACCTTTCTTCCCACTAAGAATTGCTGGCAGTAAATTGATCATAAATGCCCAAAGTCTTCCTTTTGGAGCTTAAAAATCTTCTATAAAGAAGGCTATGAAAAAAATTATTGTTTTTCACAGTTCTCTTCAAAAGGAAATAGGAGCTATAGTTTAAAAAAAATGAAAATCTTGAAACAAGACCTTATTGGAAGGGAAGTTTAAAAGGTCGTAGTACAGTATTACGCTCTTATCAATTGCCATGGTCCTTTCTGTGTTCCCAGCCAGAGAAATCTCTGAAATCTCTGCATTGACCATTCCTGAAGAATGTAATGGGGTCCACGTTGTTCAGTATTTAGTATTCAGTGGTAATCATATCTATATGCTTCTCAGAGATAAGCAGAATTATTCTCCTGGAATAATTTGCACATGGAATTATATATCTAAGGGTTATTTTATTCCTCACCAGCAGTAGATGTCTGTTATCTTCAATTTTGAAACATGAAGATTTATACTCACAGAATCATAGAATAATTTAGTTTTGAAAGGACCTTAAAGATCATCGAGTCCAACTATTAACCTAACAAGTCAAGTCCACTACTAAATCATATACCTAAATGCCAAATCTGAATGTCTTTTAAATACCTCCAGGGATGGTGACTCAACCACTTCTCTGGGCAGGCTGTTCCAATGCTTGACAATGTCTTTGGTGAAATAATTGTTCCTGATATCCAATCTAAACCTTTCCTTGCACAAATTGAGGTAGTTTCCTCTCATCCTGTTGCTTTTTACTTGGGAGAAGAGACTGACCCCCACCTCACTCCAGCCTCGTTTCAAGTGGTTTTAGAGAGCAGTATGGTCCTTTCTAAGCCTCCTTTTCTCCAGGCTAAACAACCCCAACTCCCTCAGCTGCTCCTCATGAGACTTGTGCCCCAGACTCTTCAGTGGCTCTGTGGCCCTTCCCTGGACACACTCCAGCACCTCAATGTCTTTCTTGTAGTGAGGGGTCCAGAACTAACAAACACAAAGATTCGAGGTACAGCCTCACCAGCACCAAGTACAGGGGGATGAACAGTTCCTCAGTCCTGCTTGCTACACACCCACACAAGCCTTTTAAAAAAACTCTTCTACTGGATCTGTAAGTTTTATTATTATCTTGACAAGTGCCCAGTTTAAATTAGAATTTTACTATCTCTCTTTAGTGCCTATATAGTTACTTCTTGGGATACAGTTGTTTCAGCCATCACAGCTTCCTTTTGAGTTAGGGCTTTATCTCACTGCCACATTCTGATATAGTTGTTGTCAGGGATAATGAGTCTAAACCTGCATGTAGTTTTCCTCAGCAGCATACAACACAAACATATGTCATGTCATTTTATTATTTTCAGAGTTTATTATGTAGCTTGTTTCATATATGTCATAATATATTTTCTGCTTGTTTGCCCATTAACCACTACAATGGTGCTTTCATTGATTCTGACACATTGAGCACATTCGGCTTTCTCTGGAATATCCACAGTTAGTACAGAAACAAATTATTTCAGTGTTAGGAACTTTGTATGCTGGTTCATCAGCAGATCTTGTGTCAGCTTCCTGAATGGTGTTCCTTTGAAATTCCCCCCAGACCGCTGGGTTGTTTTTTGTTGGGTTTGTTGAGTTGTTTGTTGGGGTTCTTTGAGGACCAGAGATAGCTGTGATTGTTTTAAAACATTTCTGCCACTCCACTTCTTTGTTACCACCCTATAGCTAAGAAGTCAGAGCCTTCAAATGTGACCTGGTGAAACAGATTGCACAAGTGCTTTTCACCCACTTCAGCAACATTGTGTGGGTTAATATCTTGAATTGTTGAAACAGAATACAGAATACAATAGAGAAATTCACAAGAAAATGAGGACAAATAGTATATTTTAGAATTTTGCAACAGAAATGTGTCAAGTAGGGCCTCCTTTCTGGCGTATGTAATGGCAAATCTTTCTGAACAGTGTCTCAAATATGACTTGTATATAACAAACTCATCTTACAGTATAATATTATGTCTTTCTTTTCCTAAGGAAGACCTGATTTTATTTGTCCAGTGAATATACTTGAAGGCCCACATACTTTCATACACCTGTTGTGGGCTTTTTTCTGTGTTACGTATATCTGAGAACTACCAAAAGCCTAGTTTGATGAAAAAAAAATGTTGCTAATGAGAAAAAAAAATCACAGCATATATATTTTCAGAGTAGAATTGACATTATTGCTGTCAACTACTGATCAGTAGGAAAAGTGTGAAGAAAACACAGGTCTTCCATCTGCTTCATCCATCTGCTGAGAAAAGGAACTCTGTTACCATTAGCATGTCTGTCTCTACAATTTTGTATGTTCTGTGTACATTTTCATGACAAATGTCTTAAATACCTATATTGTTTACCTTTATAAATAACTGTACTAAAAAGCATTTAATTTACCAAATTGCAAGCAGCTGTAAGTTTGCTAATTTTTGAAACAAAATGCATAATAGAGTATAATTGCCAGATGTCTCCTTAAATTTCATGACTATAAAACAGTGACTCTTTACAGTGTCTAATAAAAGAGTTTGGTTTAATATTATATATCTATTTCATAATTAATATTTAATATTTTTTGACTGAAGATTTTGTCACAATGTGTCACTTTGGCTTCTTTTTATTTGCTTATATTCTATTTCAATGTTGACATACCTATTAAAATTGAAAGAAATAAACTTCGGATGTAAGCTTCAGGT
Organism: Ptilonorhynchus violaceus; assembly: GCA_013397565.1. Taxonomy (NCBI): domain Eukaryota; kingdom Metazoa; phylum Chordata; class Aves; order Passeriformes; family Ptilonorhynchidae; genus Ptilonorhynchus; species Ptilonorhynchus violaceus. The sequence goes on from VZRJ01002950.1 coordinate 149,745, forward strand.
CAAATAGTTTTCTCCAAGTCCATCTGTGGAGGTTATTGCTGAAGAGAGCAGTTTTGATGAACTTCTATATTAGAATTGTCAATTGCAAACACAGAAAGTAAAGGAGACTCCTAAGGAATTTTGTTCAATATTCTTTGTTTTTCAATATTCTATATTTTATTTTTCCTGTGGGTTGGGAGTTTTGGTAAAGAAACAACTTTTCTAGTTACACAAATCCCATTCAGAGATGGGAGCAGCCTATATCTAGCAATACCAGTCATTAACATTTCTAAAATCCAGACAATGCCAGATATTCTGCCCTTGTGCACAGTGTTCATGTGTAAATTCAGTATGTCCTCTGGTTTTCCCAAGAATGACAGCATTATTTCTGCTGCTGTGCGTGCATCATAAGTTCTTTCAGAATTTACTCCCTTGCTGAGTCCAAGAAGTATACTGGAAAGGTTAAAGACAACATCCACATCATCGTCACCAGAATCACTCGAAGAGCTTTCTTCTGGTCACCTTTCCCCAGCATTTTGCATTCCTGATTAGAAGGAACTCCATACCAGGAGGTTTTTTGGTTTTGTTTTGTTATTTTGGCTTTTATTCATTAATTCAAGTAGTTCTGACACATAAACAGCTTTAGAATACTCTTGGGAGACTTTTTAAGCCTGTTCTGTTATTTTGAGTGCTAAGAACTATTTAAAAATAAAACCCCAACAAACTTTCTATAATGCTTATGAATTATGTAAACACTGCCTTACTTTTTAAAATAAAATTAACTAAGTGATACAACAGGATTTTTTTGCTAAAAATAGTAAAATATAAAAAAGTATAGAAAATTATTATTCTGCAATATATATTCATCTCCCGAATGCCCTCATGATTAACAATCAAATGTAGGGCAGTGATGGTGGAAGGGAGTCAGCTGACAGTCTCTTTGCGGTTGCCAGTTTGTGCACTTGCAAAAGGTGGACAAAACGTTTCCCTTTTCAAAGCCCTAATTGCCAGACCTTCTTTCATATCTGTTGGAAGAGTAACAGTTTTGGAAGAAAAACCTTTGATTTTGCTAGAGGAATTGCATTTAATTGCATCACGTGTCACCTTGTTGCAAAATCGAGCCATTGCTATAATTTTTTATAGAAGTGTTTTGGTTTGTTAGTCCCTGTGAAGGTTCTTCATTGTTGGCTGTTGTAGGGAAACAGAAAGAATCACACCTCTTTTCTCTCTCTTACACAGGATTTTAATTAGTAGGTGGAACAACTAGGAACCACCTTCCCCTGTCTATTTTTCAGTGCTTAGCCCCACTGAAAAGATGAAATATATTAACAAAAATAATATGTCTTGTGCCCAAATCACCAAATAAAAAGACATTAAGGTGGTTTAGTAAACATGTTGACATTTATTTTTAATAAAGTGTGGGTTCCTTCTTTTCTATTATGGTGAAAAAACAACATTTTTAAAACCTGAACCAGTATTGGTTAACATCCAAAACCTGAAGTGTATAGCAGGTGATCAGAAAAATTGGAACCTATTTTTTTTAAAAGTATAGTTGCCAGTGATTTAAAGGGTCTGTTAAACGATTTGGTATTGAAAACCATCAGCAGCAATGAACAAAACCTATCAGAAGTAGCAAAAGAAGTTGTCATGTCCTTCCTTCTCAATTTTATATACAAGGATATTATATATAATATATATAATTTTGCTTAAAAATCTAAACCCCATATAATTTAAAAGGTTATAGTTATACAAGTCATTTTAATAAGTAATTTGCTTCTTCAAAGATTTAAATGAAATGGTTTATTTTAAGCAGCTAGTTGTCAGACCCAATCTTCTCTCTTGTTTTTCAAGTTCATGGCATATAAAAACAAGAAAGGAATTAATAGTCTATTATGTACATTTTGGCTTCCTTATGAGCTGTCACTCAGTAAATAGTCTCATATACACATAAGACCTCTTTCTCTGCTTTAACATCAGTGTAAAAGAGCATTTCAATAACTGAGAAATTCATTTGCTCCCATCTGAAGGCCATCTCTACTGTCACCATGATATAGTTGGAATTCAAATTATATTTATATCAAGATATTTTGAGGTTATAGGACACTGTAAACAATGAGAGTTTAGATTGTTGTGAAATGAAAAGATTGGTTTTTTCAACCTTGATTTTTCCTAATAAAGGTGACATTATTTTGTCCTCTGTCGCCTTGTAAGGAGTAATAAGATATACAATATTGTCTTGGTCTTTAGATTGAAATTTTGGCAAAAAAAGAATAGCACAAAAAGGAGAGGAGTAAATAAGATTGCAATCAAATTTGACTCTCAAGAAAGCACACTTCTGTTTCTTTGCAAGCATCTCCACCAATTGATTGTGATTCATTGTTACAGACAAATTTAAGTTTCTTCTTGTATTGTTTGGACAAAGAGCACTAGAAAAGCTATGTATCTTTCAACTATGCCAATGTATGTGCAAACTTTATGACTGTGAAATCAAATAAATCAATATTTAGGAAGCTCAGAACAAAAGACTGAAGGCATTTATGGTGAGTTGCATTAAGCAATTTACTGTGCTTGGCATTGTTTAGCTGTGCTAATCATGGAAGATTAACCTTTAAAAATTTATATTACAAAGTATGATGATTCCATTCCTGGTTCCTAATGCTTTTATCTCTATAAACAACACTTGACATTTACCAATAGTAATGTCATGGACAAATGTTCCCATACCCTGCAAGTGACAAAGGTTTGAGTTGTTTTCTCCCCCTTACCTTTTTTTTTATTTTTGAGGAAGGAATTGGATATTGACAGGGGTGCAGTTTTTTGGTTTTTGTTTTTTTGGTTTTTTTAAATGATGAATTAAATAATGACATCACTGTAAAGAACATTAGAAGTTAAATGTTTAACACAGAAAAATATTAGGGAAGCATTCAGATTTTTGCAGTGGCCACAGTCTCCTCATTTTATTTGAATGAAGCAAAAATACTTTAAAGAAGGAATGTGAGAAAAATTGGTTCTAGGGTGTGTTCTGATCCTAAATCACACTAGCACTGAATTACATGAATAAGCATGAACTTCCAAGCAGCCCTATTGCTTTTGCTATGTTGTCTCGTATGTTCATACCTACTTCTGAACTTTGCCCTCAGGTAGTGCTGTAATATAAATATTCAGTATTGAGAATGAAAAAGAAATAACAATTACTTCTGATAGATTCAATGTTTACCGTTCAAATTTTCTAGTACCTTTTTTGATAGGAGCTCTGAGGAACAGTCAAATTAGTCTGCCAAGCTTTTTTAAATCTATGGTTTGAGCCCTCCTCATGCTCCACAAATTTCTTTGAAAAGTCTACAAAAGAAAATTAAGAAAGAGAAGCTCAAACGTGTTACACATCAACTTCTATGCATGAAGCTCCAGAGCTTGAAAGAATATTGGTAACCATTGAAAAGGAGAATTTTTGAGATGGTCTCTGTTGCAATACTAATCCGAGATAGTAGTACCAAAATGCCACAGATCTCTTTTGTATGTAATACAAAGGCTGTCATTGACATATCATGGGGCTGGAACATGTTTCTTTTAGCCTGATGATACGTCAGATCTCAAAGTGTGTGAGTGTAGATCACACATACCTTGAAATACAAAAGTGTTTCATACTCACCCACGCTTATTCTTCTATTAAAAACAAAAACTGTTGGAACAATCTGAAGAAATTCACATATGCAATGAGGCCTTGGGGACACAAAGTGAGAAGCATGACTCATGTAAATGACCACCTCAAAACTGGACTGTTTTCGTAGAAAGGTTAAGGATATTAGGTTGAGAAATTTTACCACTGCTAGATGTAAATTGGCCTTTTAGATACCTAACTCAATGGGAAGCTCTTAAGGATATAATTAAGCCACTTTTTTTTATCTGCTAGCATAAAATCCAAACTAGAACTGCACCAGGCAGAAAATGGCAGTAGTTCCATTCCTACACCAAATATTATTCATAACTAAATTCTTAGAAAAGAAGGGGGACTGCTGTAGCTTGACTTCCATTTTAAGAATTTCTAGGAGCTCCAGGCAGATTCTCAATTTGAAGAATAGCTGTTAAAACATAGCATAGAATTTAGAAATGCAATACTTTCTCCTGTTAGAAGATGCTGCCGCATCCACATATATTGGCAGAAACTAAAGCTGTGCCTTTAGATCTTCAATCAGAAGGGCTGAATCAACCTCCTCTGAAGAATTTGTGTTATCTTGGGGAGAGGGGAAGCAGGACAATTAGTGTGTCCCCTTAGCATCTCATGCAAAATTTAAAGGTTTTTCAAAAGTCCTACAGTTTTCTTTTGTCCTTTTTTTTTGCTGACATTTTTGAACAAGAACAGATCACAATATGGCACTTTCCTGTGGAATGTCTTCTGACTTGCATCACACTAATCCAAGCGGTCTAGAATTCTGCTTTTAGTTTCAGCTGGTCCTTTAATCTGAATTCCTAGTACATGGTGATTTATATCCAAGCAGCTAACAGCATAAAGCAAAACACAGTATCAGTTTAACATAGTAACAACTTCAACAATGTGAGGCTAAACTGCTCTGTAAAATGTCATATGTCACTGTGGGTAGTCTCTATGACTCTGTGCATACATAGAATATTCATACAAGATATATGGACACAGTAAACAAATGAAACATGTGACATTAAGCATTTGGTTCTAGTTAAGACCAATGGAAACTGCAGTTTCGAAGTTCCAGGCAGGAGATTCTCACATCATTCAGTCATAGATATACATTTCATGGGAAAAATGTAGATTTTTTTCTCCAGACCTCTCAAAGTTTGGTTCCACAGGTGTGTTCAGAAAGCGAGACTTCAAAAAGCTCTGACTCTTGACTCTTTTTTTTTCCCTTTACGTCCTCTCTGATCCACAACATTGGTTTTGATTCAAAACATTTTAATGGGAACTGTTTTAATTTCTTTGTCAGTAGGCTGATAAACTGTTATAACTATGGAGCAAAACTTTCTCAATATACAACTTTGCAAGTGAGTCATAATTTTTATGCTGAAAGAAATGGAATTTTCCCCTTTTTCTCCTGATAGTTATTCCTGATTTGTCTATATTTGGCCAAACTTCTACTCTCTTTATTACTGCTAAGACTTGTCTAAAGCCAAAGACTGACTATTCGCAATCAAGCTTTTAGTATAGAATGTATAGGAAATTAGGTCTGCACAAATATATTATCCTCTTCCAAAGCATTAGTTCTACAAAGTCTTGTTTCTATGCCTTTATTTGTTCTTTATCCTTTGGAAGTAATGGAGGAAGACATCAGACTTATGAGCATTTTCCAAGAAAATGCTAGGCCTGTAGACCACAGACTGGTGAGATATTAAACATACTTTTTTACTTTCTTCTACATGACTTACAAAGTGAGGATAAATCACACAGCTGACCACACTGCAGCTACTTAGTGCTGCTGTAAATAGATCATCATAAGCATGTGGTGTATGTGATTGTCTGTGCTGATAAATGAAAGGGTATGAATTTTTCAGCATCAGTCGAAAGATGGGAAAAAGAAAAAGAAAAAAACCTTCCTGATTGCAGCTGCAAATGGTAGCAATTTTTCCTTCCTGCATTAATGAATGTAATTCATGTAACACATATTACGTCATTCAACAGCAAAATTCTCACATTCAGTTCACAGACAAAAAGTATTTTAATTAAGAATATCAATGAGTAATGACAATCCACTTCCAGAAAAAGCAAAGAAAGACACTTCTTTGGCCATGTAGAAGGAGCTGTGATGCAAATGTAGTTTATCAGTGTAATAAATTCACTTTCCTAAAACTCGTTACCAAAAGAACATCCTTAAAGTCATATTCTGGTTTATTTGCCTGTTTTCTCTTTCTAACCTTCCTTTACGTGCAGTATTTGACTGCAAACCTGAATTTTACAGTCTCTAGTGATTGAATCACTTCATCTTCTATAAATATCACAAGTTCAAAGAGCTTTCAGCATCTGAACTCCAACATAACATACAAACTAAAATAATTCATTGTCTAGAGACCATAACAAATTTTAATGTGCATTTACAGAGTAAACAGAGGGCTGAAGGGGGCCAAACCAGTCAAAGTGAAGATATGCATTACGAAATCCACACATTAATGAATTACAAACTAAAAAGTGATGTTTTGTCGAAAAAGGAAATAAAGATGTTTCTTGGTGGCACGACATATAGATAATATTAAAAACTGGCTTGCATGAGGACCAAAGTATGTCTACTCTGAAGTTATATCACACAGACTGTAAGCAATTTACAGAATTTAAGTTAGTTTTGCATATACAGGAGTTGCAAAATTAGAGAAAACACACTGAAATATAGAACGCACACACAAAAAAAAGGATGTATATATATAAACCTCCACACAGTCATCAGGGGTTGGCCTAAGTCAGTAATTGCCACCATTGAACAAGCAACAAACAAAAAGACAGGAAAAATCTTCACAGGGGAAAAAGAATAATATATTAAAAAGCAAAGAGGAAGAAAATCTCAAAATAAAAATATCCTCATTTGTTTTCCAGAAACAACATCCTCTAGTCTGCTGAGCTGCTTTGTAGATTTTATTCTCTCCTTCCTATTCCTCATGCAAAAAAAAAAAAAAANAAAAAAAAAAAAAAAGAAATGAAAAGGGGTTCTGATAAAGTTTGTGTGTATTTTATTTATATTAAATCACTATGGTTTGTTTCATTATTTGGCCTCTTTTTGCTTCCAGGCTGGAACGGTTCTTTCAGCGTAGGAAACCAAATGTCATCCATGGTTAATTCTGTAATACTGATGACTCGCAGGCCAACCCCTGAGAAGTCAAGGATGAGGCTTCTCCTTGCCGAAAGAAAAGGAAACTAGGTCTTGCTGTTACAAAACATTTGATTACATCACACCAGTTCTCTTCAAATAAAATATCAGTGATACGCCAAAGAAAATAAGATATATCAAGAAAACATGTGGTATCCTCTTCTTTTTTATAATATTTATTTTATTTTATTTTATTTATTTAGTAATTTTGTTTGTACTTCCTGAAGAAGGTGCTCCTTGTGTAGAGATTTAGAGTACATTGGGTGCAGAGTGGTGGTTGGAGGTTAGGGTCAACTTTGCTGTCCGCTCCGTGGATTTTACAGGCGATTTGCTCTTTGCTTTAAGAAGAGAAAGTGATATTGGAAAAAGTCAGCACTTTTAGATTAAAGCAAAGCACCCTTCACAAAGCCACAAACAAGAAGCAGGACAGAAAGTCCATGGCTTGTAGCTATCCTCGCACCTGCGGAAGAAGTTATAAGATATTCGCTCATCTTGCAGATTTCCAATGCTCCTTATAAGGCTGTTTTAAACATATACATTTATTTATTTAATTAGCTCGCCAGGTTGGCTCTGGTGCCCATGAATGTCTTGGCATGCACTGCAAATAACAACACATACAAAGCATTTCAGTCCCAGGGAAGTTTGTTTGTTTGTTTGTTTTGCTTTGTTGTTTTTTTTCTTGTCTGTCGTTTTAAACAACATTACCCAGTGAGACCATATATGAAGAGAAACAAACCCAAGTACCTTCCACCTTAGAGTGTTCTTTACAAAATCATTTCCAGCATCATATCATTGACTGCTAACAAAAAAGTCATCTATTGGCTAAAGCGTGCTTTCTTGTAAACCAGAGGAGATGCAGGCAAATAGATGTGCTATTTACAAGGGGGAAACAGATTGCCAAAAGGTTTGGACTATTTATTTTTGAGAACTTATATTTTCCCAGACTTTGTTTTCTCTTTAAATAGCTATAAAAACCATGGTCCATATAATTATTTCTAAAACCATAACTATATATTTAGTATGCTTGCAGAATAAAACCATTCAGGGCTAGACTAATTAAACTGAAATGTTCACACACCAAGGACATGAGTATTTAGATGTCTTACATACCAAGTCTCAGTGCTTGATAACTCCCTATATCACACAGAATTACATTCAGAATTTGAAAGTTATTACTTGAGACGAAAATTATAAATTTAATTTGGTTGCACTATAAGTAGAAGTTCAGATTACAAGAAGTTCAGGTTAATGCATGATTAATAGATTTTATATCTTTGTTGCTATATATGAAAAGGATTAATATTATTGATGGTTATAGGCATCAGTTCTATAACAAGGTAACAATTGTATTATAAGCAGTCCATGATAATGCTGGACTTGTAACAAATGGTTGTTTTTGAAAAAAAAATCTATTAATCATGGATAATATATTTTTGTAAAGAATTTAATATTAAACTGAATAATGGATTTCGTTGCAGCCCTAAAAAGCACATTTGTCTTCTTGTAAAGAATATACACAATGAACGCAAAAAGAACTCCAGGCAAGTGCTCATCTTTTAAAGTTTTCAGATGGAACATAGTTTTCTGTATCTGCTAACTATGTTTCTAAGTATAGCAAGAAGTAATTTTGTTTCTGTCTTTAATACTATTTGTCCCTACTGAAATGGGGATTAAACTAAATCCCAGATTTTAGATGGACACTGCTTACTTTGGTAAATACATGGTGTGAGATGTTACATATATAGTGGTTGCCATAAAACACTCCTAGTCCTCTGTCACATACACAAGACCTTCTAAGTAACAGTGATATTTCAATTATACATGCATGAACTGAATCTCTAAATGAATATTAGCTTTAAATTGTCTCAAAGACATCACTAGCATTTCTCCAAGGGAAGTCCAAGGGAGCTCTGAGCTTAGTTTCTACAGAAAGAAGACAGGAGTGGGAAGTCTACTTTTTTCTTGCCCGTCTGGTAATGTTACTTGTACTACACTGCAGTAGTTTGTTGGGCTTCTCAAAACACTTTTTTCTGTATTAGGAACAAACACACAAGCAAATTAGCTGTAACTTTTTCCTGTGGGTTGTTCTCACACAGGTAGTATTTACAAGCTTGAACCCAAGGGTTGAGTTCAATTTTTGGTTTTGGTTTTATTGCAGCACTACTTTGTTCTCTCTTTTACATAAAAAGTGTAAAATTTGTCATATGACAGATTTTTATGAAGGCTTTTCTTTCCCTAATGAGGTTAGCAGAACTTAGTAAGAACCTTTGTTAGTTTAAAATCATTTCCTGATGTATTGAATTATTTTCACTTATTTTATTTCATTTAATTTTTTTCCTTTTGATTGAACCAAGGAAATACATGGCTCACTACAACACTTTAGAGTTCTTTGGAGATACATTTTGTCTGCACAAAATATGTATAATGCAACTTGGAAGAATCTCATGGATGTTTTTAAAAGAGCTTTTATAATGATTAATGATGTTACAATTTGAGAATTTGAAAGCTGTAATGTGCAGAAGAGAAAAAGAATGATATAAAATAAGTTTAATTTCAAATATTTCACAGTGGGAAAAGCAGCACCGTAATATTTCCAGGCCAAACATTCTTCGATTCTAGTTTTCATTTTACTTTTTTCAATAAGACAGTCTGTAGATCTCCAGATTAGGGGGTAATATATAATGCATACACATAACCTTTTTATTTATAATGTTACTTTCTGCATAAATCATTACTTCCCTCCAATTTACATTACATGTTCTACATGCATGTTCTTCTCTAAACAGCAAGTTTATTTATCTTGCAGGGGATTTAGGTTAGAGTACCTGTAGTAAGTGCAAGTTAAAACAATTCTGAACACATGAGAAAAATTTAGGGGAAATAACTAAAACCATTTCAGTTTCTTTGTTAAGAAATAGGGTATGAGGATTGTTGGAAGAAACTGTCATAGACAGTCCACTAAAAGGTTTTGGGAACCAGTTAGTATATCTTAATCTGGTTTAAAAGTTTCAAAAATGCTGTCTAATCCAAATGGATAAATTGTCAGTAATATATCAGCCCACATAAAATTGACTTGCAATATACAGTGACATATATGGCTATTAGGTGTGCTCTCATCTTTTCAGTGATTCTTTATGGCATGAAATTGAAATTTAAGTATATGCAGGTTTTATTTTTTTTCCCAGAGATGTGAAAAAGAATTGTATCTGTTCTTTTATGAACCGAAGTATTTCTTTAGATTGTAGGAGAGTGAAAGAAGCAAAGGTAGAATAAGAACATAGCAAAACTGAAAGCAGCTCTTTCTGATTTTTTCCTTTTTCTGTTCTGTCACATTTGCTCATATTTTATTATTTTGTTTTTCATCTTGATAAAAGCTAAGTGACCAAAAATATTCAGAAATTTCCATTTTGACTTCAAATCTGAAAGTCATAGGGTGCTTGAATCAGAGACTCAATTCTACCGGTTTTAGACTTCTGTCAGAGGCAAGGTACAGATCAAAATTCAAATCCAAATATCTTGAAAATTCAGAGTATCCAAATTCAGACTTTTCATGTAGGTATGTTTTTAGTGTACCATTCTGACCAGGATTTGAATAACATCACTAGACCTGCAAGCAAAGTAATGTAAGTTAAAACATATCTATTTGGTTGTGGCTTTGCTACATCTATTCATCATTACCCTGTCATTTCAAACATTGTTTTCGAATTCACATAATGGGAGTTAAAAGAAATTTTATTGCAGGTCAACAACACTGGGTAAAGTTGGACTGCAATTATGTAATCCTCAGAGACAGTCACTCAGAAGAACTGTAGTATAATGTATAAGTATCTTATTTCTACATTGTTAGTTAAACTCTATTTGATGTGTGGGTCAGGCATTCTCATGGTTTCACCTATCAGCTACCTAACTGGGATCCAGTTAAATTCTTCTTGTGAGATGTAAATCCCCATTATGTCTTTTATTTTGTGCTACTCACACACATCCAAAAAGGCAAATGTCCCTATAATTCTTAGCCCTCTCCTGTAAACAAATGCTGTATTGCCAAAGGCATGGGATGATAAGTTTTTGTGCGACAGCATGAAAGAGCAGTTCATGCCATTAAGGTGTTTGAAACTGTGTTTTATTCAAGTTTGTGGTTTACTTAAATGTTAGGAATACAGAGAAAGAAATAGTGATAAATAATTGTGACCCTAATGTTAAAAAAAATAAAACCATCTCTGTCACAAATGCTGAATCATATTTCATGGCTCAGAGTGAATGGACCACACAGCCAAACATTAATTTTGTACTGTTAATGAAATTAGTTTTAGAACACCTAAGTATAAAACAAAGCCACCAGAAGTTATAAATTCGTAGTAAAACCTAACTGATCAAAAAGGTAGTTACTCATTGCATGCCTGAATGACTATGATCCCTTGCCTTCACTAAGATATTGATCAGACAAAATTTGTGTAAAGATACATGGGATTTTGGGACACAAGCAGAGAAAAGCAAATGATGGTTGAATAATTTTTCCCATTTATCTTTCATAGCTGAATGAAACACTGAATTGTAAACTAAGCAGCTGCCTCAGGCACTACAATTTAGCATCTTCTATTTGTAAGAGTACCTTACATGGTTAACCACCCTGGGTCTCAAGAAGTTTGCATCTGCCAGAATTGAAGTTTAGCAAGTTTGGCATTCCTTGTGCTTTCTAAGGGTTAGGATTTCTCTGGGATATAATAGGCTTCTGCATTCGGAGCCTCAACACCTTAGAGCCTCTGAAAACTATCTCCTTGCAGTTATGTGTACGTGTAGTATATTCTCATACAAATAACTGAAGGAATCTGAAAATTCAACAGCCTTTCCTTAGTATTTCACAAAACATAAGTTTAGTTAGGGTATCCTTGAGTTTCTTTCAACTAGGAAATTAACTAACTCTAACTTCTAACTAACTAACTCACTCACTCACTCACTCACTCACTCACTCACTCACTCTAACTTCCATTGACCAGAAAGGAAGACTAATGCCTGAGTAGACTCCTGGTTTTATGCTGACCAGTTCAGGAAAAATACAGCCAGTCACACAAAAGCTCATCCCAGATCCTCTGTATGTATTACATTATGCCGAAATATCCCTACACATATATTGGACACCTATATTTAGGTTGCGCTGAATATGAGTAAATTTTGCTGTTCTACTGATTTCTGAAATTGGTAGATTTCAAGAAATGTTGAAACCTTGGAAGTTTAATTTTTCAGGAATTTGTGCTGAAGTTTTCCATTTTAAGTGCCTGGTCTGCTGTTTTACAACACTTAGCTTTGCTTTATACAGTTAGATTCGAAATAGTCTTCTTGTCAGTCCCACTTGAAAACACATGAAATCATAATTTTGCATTATTTCCATACAAAGTAAGTAAAAGTTCATGAGATAACTGCCTTAATTTTCTGGGGACATAAATGAACCATATGATTACTTGGAGGACATTTGCAGTTTTATATCCATGAAGATATGTAAAACCAAGTATAGCTGGTTTTATTGGAATTTTTATTTAAATATCTCTCACACAGATTTTAAATAAATAGATTCTTCCTCTCTGGCCTACCAGTTGCTATTGTTCTTATTCCTCTGAATTGCATAAATCACAGCTATATATATATATCTCATATACTGCTAGGACACTCAGGAAGAATTTTTCCCTTCCACAAATGTAAGGTCCCCCTTTCCCTCTTCAGAGGAATGACTTCTCAAGTGTGTTTTAGGGCTCAGTTATATGTGTTTGATTTTGGGGAACTGAATGACAGAAGATGAGCAATAAATATCATTCATGTTCAATGAAGACCCTTTTGCTTAGGCTTTTACTCCAACCTTTTCAGTTGGCTGTACAGTAACCAGCTTAAAATAGTGTGAATTGCTCATCACATACTGCAGAGGGCAAATGAATTTGCCTAACGCACCAGAAGAAATTTAGAATAGGTTATGTACTGAATTTCCCTGAAGTCTACTTAGACTTTGCATTACTTTGCATTCAGCGTGTAGCTCTGTTCATCTGATGTCCGTTCCTTTTCTGTCAGTGATGCCCAGAAGAGCAGATGAGAAAGAGGGATGGGATTCTAGATGGATGGTTAATCCTTAGCTCTCACTAGGCAAGGCACCCAGACGAACAGAGGTGTTCAATATTGTCATGGGACAAAAAAGGTGGCAACTTTCCTACCCTGAATAGAGGAGAGAGTTCTGCCAGCAATCTGAGCCACAATAACTCCTGTAGCTCTTTCTGGGCTAAGGCAGGTCACAACCTTTAACTTGCTGCCAGTTACACCTAAAGTCATGTTCTAATGCAAACTTGAGATGGCAATATGTGGGAGAGAAAAAACTAGGGGAGACTTCAAATATTGATAAGATGTAGGAAAAATGATACTTGGCTTCAAGCAGTGATCCAGAACAAGCCATAGTAAATCTATAAAAGGACAACAGAGAGCAGTATGAATGGAGAAAGGAAAAGAAAGAAGAGTGTGACTTTGAATGACTCCTTCATTTTCACAATGCCAAGAGGGACAGAAGTAGAATTAAGGGTATACTGGTGTGAACAAACATGGGATTTTACATTCAGATCACTTTCTATATCATACCTTACATTAACTCCTACCTAAAGAAACATTTAAGTCTTGCCGTTCTTGTCTTTCCAGAATGAGGCTTCTTAATTGGGCCATCATGCACTATGAATAAGCTAAGAGAATCTCTAGTGTCATTCTCAAAGATGAAAATGAGATCATCAAAATGATTCAACCCTGTCATCCTTTTACCTTGAACAGACAGGAGGGAGGGTTGAGATCCCCAAACATATAATTGAAATGGGCAGTTCATCAACATTAATAGATTTTTGCACTTTTCTGATGAAAATAGCAAAAAATAACTGTTGAGTTTGACCACAGCTTTTCAGAAAGATTAATGGGATAGTGTACTTGACTTAGCCCATTTCTGGTGTAAATTTTTGCTCTCTCCTATGCCCTTTAACCTGTAATGCACAACTTCCATTCTCATCAGTGTATTTCTTTCTGTTTTCACATATATAGCTTTGTTTAAATTCTGTTCATAAGTAGTTCAGTACTAAATAATACTTTACATATGAGTACAATTAGGAAATCCTGATATAGTTTTGCATTGGCTTCATGAGTTTTATTCATTTCTGTGTCAGTGATCCTAAGTTTCCTTCAAATGCTTGCCTGGAAATTGGTTTAGGCTGTTTTGGTCTGAAAGTGAGTCTAGGTGTCTGGGCAGACTATCTCATCAAAATTCAGCTTCTGAAATTTTAATTTCCTTAGCATTTCATACGATACTCTCATAAACGAGTTTGGGGTAGTAACGTAACAGTAGGGTAGATTCATGCTTTGTGAAATGAAGTGTAGATGAATTGTTTCTGCAGGTGATATATGGGGTAGACTGCGTCAAAGTCAAAATGATTTTTGAACCTAAGGCACACAGCTTTCAGTTTTATTCTGTTTTAGCAGCTAAAAACTTGTGTGTGTGTGTACTCAACTACATTAAATTTTGTGTGATCAGCCAAGGGTATAATGAGCTCTTGATGTCTTTGAATTGTTCAGTGCCTATACAACTATGACTACATCCATCATTATATATTTATTATGGAAACTTTCTAATCTTGATACTCAAACTTCCCTAACTTTCTGAGGAGAATGACATTCTGCCTACCTGTGGTTCCCAGTCACAAATGTCCAAGCTTCAGCCATTTGTAGCAGATATCCTAATTCTCTTCTTTCCTTCCGCCAGTGTTTGACCTTGCAAAGTTTTAAAATCTCTTCACATGTATAAGTAATGCATTGACTTCAGCTGTTTCTGTTTCAGTGAGAGAGTACTTTTTGGGGAAAAGGTTGCTAAAAGAGGTGTTTGCAAATAGTCTGTGAAATACCAGTGTTAGCTATTTAAATAAAACTCCTGTGAGAAGCAGCCCAGGAAGCAGTGCCTATTGCAATAGTTCAAAGCCGAGGGGGAGGGGTGCAAGCTCAAGCAAATGCAGTTGATAATTGGTATTGTTTCAGAACAAGTGGCAGCATGCTTTTTGACTGCTCTTATTAGCACTGGGCACCTTTCTCTCTCATCCTTCTTTCTTATCCTATCTCTCAAAACCATGGATAAAAAGTTTCTTAGACTTTTTTTTAATGTGTGACAGAAAGAATATAAACTGGTGCATTTGTAATTATCTATATGAAATGGCTTATTCTAAAGTAAGTGCAGATTTTTCTGACTGTCCTGTGGTAACTCATCTTCATCCTAAATTTTCACATAGTTATGCCCTATACTGAATGAAGGTGGAATTCAGGCGGTTAACAAAAATGCTTGAATCGACTCTTTTGTTAGTAACCTGCTTGTGCTATTGTAACTAAACATGACTCCAACACAAATTGCTCAGCAATTTTGTAATGTTTATATAAATGTGTGTATATTTGATAAACACCACATTGTAATCAAACTGTTAATGAAGCCATTTCTGAAAGATACCATAAGCTACAACTAGAATTTTATTCAAAGAAAAATAGAATTGCACTTTCTTTTTTCCCCGTTTTCTTTTTGCACCTTGTTAATTCTTTCATCTATTGGAAAGAAAACTTAAGTGGGTGATACTTAATATTACTTTATGATCTTCAACAGCCCTGTCATGAAAAACATATACAAAGAGGGTTATTATAACACAGAGAGAAGGAAAATTATCATTTTTTGGTAAATATTTCAATATGTGATATGCAACCTCTTTTCATACTTTTCACACCTGACACTTAGGCTCGTGTTTGACATACAGTCAACCTGGTCTCCTTCTATTTATATCATCTATATAAGAGCTATTTTCATGGAAGTCAGCTAAGCTCCCACTGGATGAGTGTGTTTTCTTCTGTCTGATTCCTAGATGGTAAGTGTTAGGGGCAGGGGCCACTCCTCTGATCCTTTGTTCACCCGGTGGATAATGCAGTTGTTATAGAGATTAGAACAATGCCTCTGACTAACAGAAGGTACTTCTGTCTAAGAGCTATGACTCATAAACTCTTAACGGGTTTAGCTGGAGCAGTTTAAGATGATAGGGCCTCCATCTCTCTGCCTCCCCCTCTTATGGAAATTAAATCCCCAACAGTAGGAGTGGTACAAGCAAACTCCATGCCATCTCTTCATCTATCTCAATTTAACAGCTCTGGTTTAGTTTATCAGTTGTCATCGATGCCTTTATGACAATATAGAAGCTTGGCACTGTGACATGGGAAAGCTGAGGAGTAGACACCTATTTCCTCCTGCCATCCAGATTTGGGGCAATAACTTCTGATTGGAGCAAGACAAATATTTTGTGTGGCAACATTTTAAACTGCAACAGCTACATCAGTAATCCCAATGCAAGCCTTTGCCCCTGCTATTTCTGTGTTACAGGTAAGAAAAAAAAAGGTATCACCCCTACAAACACAGTACACCAGTTTGAAATTGTTGGATTGTGAGAACGAAGCATGACGTATTCATGCCAAATACATCTGAGATAAGGCATCAGTCATAACCATGAAATATCATTAATCTATATTCAAAGTCTCTTCAGGTAAAAGATCACTGATTAGTAGATATTGAATGTGTGGAAATAATTCAGAAGAGTATAAAGTAGGTAATTGACCTGTTATTTTGGCAATGTCTCAGACAGGCAAAATCCTATGTAGTCATACTATCGACTAAAGTGCCTTGTAACCTCTGAGACCTACTCCTAGTTCTTGGCTTCATGATTGATTTACTATTGCTACTTGACAAAACATGTTGCCTTTTCAACTCTTTCTTTCAGGTGCACAGAATGAACTGGAGATGGATACACCATCCTCTATAGCCTTGTAGAAGTTACTTTAGTCCTTATAGCCCTGTGACTGTGATTTGGTGGCCAAAATCCTCAGACAGTGCCATGGGAAACAACAGCAGCTGAGGGAATAACAGCAGTAGAAATAGGAGTGGCAGCAGAAGTAGCATCCAGATTTGCTCTTTGTATTTTTACTGGTCGATGAACACACAGCTTGAATGTTTGAAGCACTGCAAATGTGGCTGTGGATCTAACTTCCACATTTTTACTCACAGAAAATTAGGCAGCTTTTTTCCAAGGTGGTAGTATTTGTCAGTAGGTGGGGGAACAAACTTCAGTGAGATAGATCCAACCAGAACACCCACACACAGACAGGATAACAATTTGCTCTGCCTAAAAGTACTATGGCAACTTCCTTACAATAGGGTAAAATGGAGAGTTTGCAGCAGTCTTCTCTTCTCAAGGCAGGCAGAAAGATTGTTCTTCAAATACCATCCAGCTTTATCATCAACAAAGAAGGATGAATTGATTATGACCGTAGCTGTAAAGATGGTAACAGGGTCTGGAATATCTTTGAAGCTTTTGAATTATTTAATCAAATGTAAAATCCCTGTCCAAAGAATAAGAAAATACTGAAAGTGTTGAGTTTTCTAGCTAGTCTAGGCTAGGGTTTTGAAGATAAACACTAGACAAAAATTGATCAAAGTTGAAGAAAAAGAACATTAAAAAAAATGAAGCAACAAAACCCACCATGAAGAATGCCCTCTCCCCCTGAATCTGAACAAGCTGAAAATAGCACTTTTCAGGTGTTTTCCTTACCTTCATTCAGTTCCCAGAAACCTTCACTGTCCTAAACTTCTTCAGGTGGTACAAGCAGGGCAAAGCTTAGATTCTTCTTAAAATTCACTCTCACATTATGAGTAGAAGAGAATTCGTCTTCATCCTCATCCTTTAGCCAAATTTTTTGCTATTTAGATGAATGACGTTCTTTAGACTTCAGCAGAGTTGTATCCGTTCCAGCCAGCAGATAATTGCACCCATTCTTTTCCATTTTATGTGATGCAAGGGATTTTCATAATGAAGGAGGGCACCATAGATGGGAAACTCTCTGCTTCTCATCAGAAAAAAGTGAAAATATCCTCTGCTTTGCTGTATATCTGTCAAGTAACAAATGGGTTGTGTTCTGAAGCAAGGAAATCCCATCAGTTATTTCAAGAGCAGGCCCTGTCACGTATGCTGCAATCTCTGATGACCCAGTGCAATCTGTCTGATTGTGAAGCAATGAAAAGTAATTTGAGTGAGCTGACAAACAAATCATACACAGCCTCCCCCCACCCTTTTTGTTTTTTCTTCTTCCTTCATTTTTTTCTCTTTTTTTACTGAATTGCCCATCTGCAATCCTTCTAGTGGTTATTTACCAAAGAAAGTTAGATCAGGCATGTAGAACAGAATTATTGTCATTCTGCTGCTCAGGGAACTCCTGTGGGGTCTTCTACCTGATCTTTCTTTGCAAATTTTGTTCTAAAGGTGAGGTTAGTCTGAAAGGTTTATTTTTAAGCAGCTAAAAGAAAGGAAGAGAGTTGATTTAGTGTATATGTAGCAATGACAAAGAGAGTGAAACACTCTGGTAATGTTACTAAAAGAATAGGAAAGTTCCTAGTACACATGTGAATTATATAAACTACAAGGTAGATGGAAAAAGGGCAAAATTATTTTCTTAGAGTTTGCACACTTTCCGCTATGTCTGTTCTCACTGTTTCTTGACTGGCTTCATAGGAGACAAATAATTAATAAGACATCCAAATACCATCACTTTTACAGAAATATGAGTTACAGTGGAGCTGTCACATATTTAATGACAAATCCCATTATTATCTCAAGAAATCTCAGAGCACCATTATTTTCTCTTGTGATTTATTATTATTGTTTAACCATGGGCATAACCATGGGTTGAAAATAATATCTCTGATTTCAGAAAGAATATGTTTGTAACTAAGCATACCAAAGTACTCAGTCTGGTATAGGCATGTAGGATTGAACAACTGCTAAATTTATAGAACAAGAAAAATGAATAAATAGTGTTTGGTGAATGCTTTCTCTTGTTAGTTCCTGAACCTGTGCTTTTATAAGAGGAATAGAAATGAATAGAAACTGACAGTGGTGTAGTATCAGCAACTGGCAATGGCAATGACGGATGGTTACAAAAAGTAGATACTATTTTGCTTGTGACAGGAGTTAGAACTGCAGATACACCAAGAAGAGTTTGTTTGTTATCGGGTTTAGGTGAACTAAGCACTAGGAACAAGAGTGTAAGTACTTGTATGCATTTTGTTCTATCAATAAATATGAACATATAAGACATTTAGATGTGGGTTTTTTTTAAGAAACATAAGGCATTAATGAGTTCATTCTGCATTGGAAATTCTGGCCTAAAAAAACAAAAGGAGTGGGGAACTAGCTGCTGTAAAGACCTTGCTTTGTCAATGAAGTTATTCGGAGCAGATTAGCACTTCTCAGGAGATGCTTAGTTTCAAGGTCAAAAGCTAACTCGTTATTAGGGCAACATCAACTAAGATGGTTTGAATTGATTCCATTATTGACAGAAGCTAAAAAAAGTAGAGCAGCTTCTTTCCAGGAAGAAGGAATCAAAGTGTATATTTCAAGTAAAAACCGAGATTGCAGTGTATATGAGTGTAAAATGGGATAGTCTTTTTGCAAGTATTTCTGAGAACAGCTGAATAAGGTTCAGAACAAAAAGAACAAACCTGTCACTTGGCTTTTGCTTTCATGAAGTCCTAAGTAAACAGAAACTTGACTTTTTCTGTGTCACAATCACAGTAATGGTTGATGCTTCCCAACCTTATGAATACTCAGTTTCTAAAACAGTAACTGTGAAAGCCAAAGACTCTTAGTGAAGAAAGGAGTAATGTTGGCTGTCACGTTGGTGGAGGCTAGAGCAGACATTTTCTTCCTTTGCTTTAAGACCAGACAGAACATAAATGAAAAAGGAGAAAAAAAAAACCAAAAAAAACCCACAGAAGTTGGTTTATGTACCAGAAGATTCCAAATTGGACATAAAATTTGTGCTTCAAGTAGGTTGATAATAAAAGATTCCTAGATTCTCTAGATAAAAAAGGAGACAGGAAGTAATGTCATTGGTTTATCAGTATCAACTGACTGAAGAAATAAGTTTTCATCCTCTTATTTTGCATTCATGCCTGATGATCAGCTTCTCAGTGTCATTTATGATGACAAGAATCCAGGTCATTCCATCTAGTTAAGTACCACCTCCTCTTTTGAGTTCCTTTTCAAGTCACTCGCTGCAACTCTGCATCATCACAGAAAGTTTTCCTATGTAGACAGGTTAATAATTGAATTTGTTACTTCATAAAAGAACAAAAAGTTCCTAGAAATATGCAGAGTCTGTATACAAGCAGTCAGAAAATTGACCTAATGGTCACTTCTTCATTTGCAGTTCTCTGAGACTGATCTTCTTAAGTCTGAAAAGAAACTAATGGCTTTGAGTGCTTTAACAGAGCATCAGCAGAACAGGAAGAGTTTGGGGGATATACACATTCTCAGCACAACAAATTCTTCAGCATTTTTGTTGCTATAAACGATGAGTGACTTGAATACAGGCAGCAGAATTTGTCTACATTTGTATCCATGAAACAGTGACATTTGGTGCAGACTGGAGATTGTTTAGCTTTTCACCTGAATTCATTTTAGCTCTTGGAACCCGTTTAATTGCAGTGTTGCTTAGAGTTTTACAAGGCTTTGTCATAACTCTGTACTTTTAGCTTTGGACTAAGATAGGTTGTTATGAATTATGTAGGAAAAAAATGTCTGTCACTCCACCTACATAGGACATTTTCTGGATATATGCAGATTACTCTGTCAAATTACTCAGATTCCTGTTAAACTGTGATGGGTTACTCCATTTGCTGCAGTCCATAATTATGAAATGAAAGGGTCAAGCTGTGTTAGCTTTGACTTTTGCTTTCCTGACTTTTTTGACTTTGAGGTAGTCATTTAGTGCTTCTCAGTATATTATATGAAGACTGTCTGTGGGAGATGTTCTCATTAGCTATTTCTTCCTATATTGAATCTCCATTATGCTAACAGTAATAAACATTTTTTTTTACACACACGTAGTATTTTTCAGAGCAGTGCAATATACTAAATGGACCTCATAGCACTTTAATTTGTCAGCCGTGGCTATATAGCTCCCTGACAGTTATCACAGATATTCTTACTTTTGAGTAAAGTAGGAGAATAGCAGAAATATCTGTTCAGTTGGGAAATGCTGATGTTTCAAAACGGCAGTGACTGTAAACTGCTTTTCTAGAGCTACATAGTAAGTATTTATTAATAATAAATAAATTAATTTCTGTAGAGTGCTTAAGGATAGAAGGAGTTGAGTGCTATCTACCTTTCAAAAATAAATTTTGGGGACAAAATACTTTTATAATCAATTTTTCATATATTAGTAGCTGCTTTCTTCAGAAGTAGTTGAACACAGAATTCCCAATAATTTCACAGTATCATGTTTCCTATTGCTGTAAAAGTATTTCACAATAATCTGTGAGCATGGCAGTAAAACTCATTGCTTGCCAATAACTATGCACCAGCTCTCTAATATTGGAGAATATTTGATACAATTACCTATGGTTAATTGTACTGCTCAAGCAGTAATGCTGAAGTCAATGTTTTACTCAACATGAACAAACACATCACAACTCATACATCTTTCAAATACCATATCATACATATCATTCAAATGTATGTAGCTGATCAAGATGCATTTGTATTGAAAGGTTTCTGTGTTCTAGGCTGGATGGATACATTGTTTACATATAATACATATAAGCCAGTTTGGAGCATGCATATATATAGTTAGCATGATGTTAAAGAAGGGAAAAGTTTGTCATTTGATAAAATACGGAGGTTGTGTTGATTCTGTATCGTAAAAAGAACGACTATTAATTTCTGTGACACCTCATTTCTGCTTTTTTGAGGTCTCACAACTGACGTCTCCCTGTCCTCAGCTGAAGTTGCTCATCAAAGTTAGATAGAGCTAAAATCCCCCACTGCCTTAAGCTCCCGTGGGTATTTCTATTGGTGTAAAATGACTGTAAAATGGAATGAACATCCAAATCTCACCATAGGTGGAAAAGTCAGGCCAAGATTTTCTCAAGTAAAGGAAAGCAAATCTTCATTCTCAACGATTAAACTGATGTTCGTCAAAAATATCACCAGTAATTAGTGTAGAAAATGACCATTAAATTGAAATTAAGCCTAATAGTGATTCCTGGTACAGTCTTTATTTCATCAGTAGATAAGCTACACCTCTGATGAATGCAGCATTTGTCTGTGCTTTGTCATAGAAATGAATTAATAAACTAAATTATATTTTATCTGTTCAATTTTTAAATTATTTATGATTGGGATTGTCTGTACTTGATGCTCATTAATCTTTGCTCAAGTAAAAAATTAGAGCTTAGTTTTTCTATACTTTTTTTTTTTTTTCTTTTTACAGGAACCTTTCCATGTAATAACCTACTAGCTCTCAAATAACAAATGTCCAGTAATCAGTCAAGACATTGCCTAGCTAAAAGAAATAAACAATACTACAGATTCAATTATATATCCAAAATGATTTAGTGGATTAGCTATTTTGTGCATGCTTTGGCCACAATGCAGTGTAGTCTGTTGCTACATATTTCATAAAACTCTGATTATTTTAATTAATTTCATATAGGACTGAATAGAAACCAGAGCTTTCACTTTATGGAAAAGTCTGCTGCTTTGAAATGTATGAGTCTAATGGAAAATAAGAGTATATACGATTATCTGAAAGGAAAGCCATGGTAGAATGATGGTTTTAAATCAACTTAAATAATTTTTTTTTCTTCTAACAGCTTAGATATTTTTTGGAAGAGCTAAAAAAAGGAAGTGGCTCCATTTCAGGGAAAGAGAACTGAATGTAACTTTTATATAAATGCAAAAAAATTATACAGAGGTAAAATAGTTGTAATATATGCAC
Organism: Ptilonorhynchus violaceus; assembly: GCA_013397565.1. Lineage (NCBI taxonomy): Eukaryota > Metazoa > Chordata > Aves > Passeriformes > Ptilonorhynchidae > Ptilonorhynchus > Ptilonorhynchus violaceus. The sequence continues at coordinate 172,403 of VZRJ01002950.1, forward strand.
CACCTTTTTTTAATAGCAAAAGGAATTTTTATATGAATAATTATATTGTTCCAATCTATAATGAAATGTATTTTCCTTATAAAAAAGTTTTTATAATGGTATGCCTGTAAGCCAAAAGTGATTTGACAATAGGTGTGCTATGAAATTTGTTGTGTTCACAGTTTTTGATTTAATAACACACTAGCAGAAAAATGATGCATCAGAGCTAATTAGGTTATCTTCCATTATATATTTTAAGGTAGGTTGTGATTTCCTGCCTTACATCGGTTCTCGATGTAAATAGAAGTAACTCAGAAACTCTTAAACTCACATAGTTTGTTTTCCAGATCACATTTAATCATTTACAATGTCTCAATTTTTAATCCTGTCCATCTCTCTATTGCCATCATATAGAACTGCATGTCCTGTATAATCATGTATCTTTGCATAACTGTGAATTTTACTGTATCAATGTAGAAAATGTAGACTGGTATTGATTATAAGTTATTTATACAGTGCTGAACAAAATCCCCCAAAACAAAACGTATAGTATGTTAATTTCTACATGACAGACAATGAAGGCATTGCCATTTTAACCCCTGATTCAAAGCCAGTGGTCAAGCACCTGAATATGACAAACACGCATTCTCTGACACACCCATGGTCTTTCTAAAGCCTACACAATAGAGAAACTATCTGGTGTATTTAAGGTTTGCTCAGATTTAGAAGTCAAGTTCCTTATGAAGATAGGATTGACAGTAATAGTAGATTAATTTTAACAAATGCTGAATATATAAATTAGATGACTGATGTGAAATAACTTAGGAAGAAACACATCTGAATGAGTGTTTTATTTAATTTATCATGCACAGACATCTTAAAATGAGATGAGTCATTCACTGACATACCCTTCTCTCTCCACACACACTACAGGGAAAACTAAGCTTTGATTTGAGAGCTAGCCTTAGGTGGGTAAAATCAGTAGAGGTAAAATTCACATATGGAAGTTTAAGGTTTTTTGCTTCTTCAGCTCAGAAATTTATTCTTCAGATTTTAGGAAGTAAGGAGATAGCAGGAAGAATAGAACCAAAGAGAAGGAGGAATAAATGAGCACCACACTCTTCCTAGTCACAATTCCTGGTTACCTTGTTGATTTAGCCTCCTTTTACATGCTGGTAAGCAATCAAATGAAAGCTCAAAATGCTTTACCATACCTGATTGTGGACTTTGTTTGGGGATTTTGGCTGCTGCTTCGGGGCTGGAGGTGGCACGCACACGCTGATTGGCAGAGTTGTGGATGCTACTTGGGACAGCTGCTGAGATGTTTTTACGAGGTTTCATGTCTTGCAACCACATGGGGGATGCCTCAAAGGCTTGCATTCGCCGAGAGTGACTGTTAGCATTGACTTTGAGAAATGCCTGGGCCTTGTATTCCTGAAGGTCTCCATAGTTGGCATCGGTTACCCTGCACTCATACAAGCCTTCATCCTTTTTCCTGACTTTTGAAATCTGCAGCTTGTGGGAGATGTCATTCCCTTGTACTTTCACTGTCTGCAAATTTTCCAGGAAAACAAACAAACAAAGAAACAAGCATTGTCATGAATTCTTTCTCTGGGAAAAACTCTATGAACATAGTGCCAAATTAATCAATGGTGTGATTGTGCTTACTGCAGGGAAGCTACATCAAGGTTGAGTATGGCTAATTGTATCTATGAGGATGCCTGACGTCTTCTTTCCAAATCTGCTTAGATGGTTTGCTCTGAAATCTAATTTGCCTCAGACAAAAAAACCAAACCACCGTGCTCATTCCAATTAATTGCTTAAGATCATGAACATTCTTAATGTGCTTTCTTATGTAAACCTAGTATCAGTGCACTTTATTGGTTAAACCTTTCCAGTTAGTTGGCTTTATTGAATAATTCAGTTTCTGAACTAGTGCATTAACAATTTTGCTGGAGATGTTTGCCAAGATTTAAACTATGTTAATAACTATTTATTAGATTAGCTTGTACTCTTCAATATATTGAAACTGTATATTTTACATTCACTTTGTCTCCTTCAAGTGTGTTCAAACCCTTGGTATTTTTTGTCTGTTAATAATAAGACATCTTGTGTCAGGTTGTTTCTTTTGTCTTGTTTATCTATGTACTTATTAGAAGTACATATTCAGAATTGCTTTAAGAGCTGTCAGCTAAAATAAGACTCCTGATTTATTTTTAATTACTTCTAATATCTGAGAGCAACATAGCATCTTTTTATTTCAGATAATTAAAACACACGTGAGTAAATTATACACCCAGAAATGTGTGATAGGTATTAAGATGCATTGGGAAAAGTTAACACAGATTTCTTTCTGTATATTGATCACTTTAGAGAATTAGCTAATTAATTTTATATTACACTCTATCTGAATTAATATCTTCTGCCCCACAGGAAGCCAGTTAAAAGGTATTCAGTGGGATAGAAATCTTCAGCTTTGAAGAACTTCTGGACCTGGTTTACTTCCACCGTTACATAAACATGGATGCACAGGTTGCTTTGTGTCATATCAATGACAGGCAATAAGAAAACATCAGGATGATGAATATATGGTAGATCACAAAAATAGAGAACTCTTAGACTGAAGCTAGACACATGTTATTGGTGATTGTACAACACATTGCTTTGGATAGTTTGGCCTCTTGTAGTCACCAGTGTTGGCAAAGCACCTACTCTGCCTTCTTGATAAATTGAAGAGCAATACTTGTGAATATGTCATTGCTTTAAGGTACTGGATGGACTTTATAGCCTGTTGTGTTGTACCCAGCTCTGAATTTATACTTGGCAAACTGAGTTGAAAGTATGGATTACATGCTTACACAGGCATAATGTATGCAATATTAATTACTCAGAAAGTGCTGGATAGTTATTTAAACCATATTCAATAATAATATATCTCTACTGAACAATTCATGTTCAGCAAAAGGATTAAAGAAGATTCATATGAATGGAAAAAGGAATCGTAGATCATATTGTGCATTCATTTGCTCCCGTGAAAGAGCCACAAAGTTAACAGTGTTGCATAGCACCAGTGAAAAACATAATTTGTTTTGACTTTTGCGTTTGAAACTTAGAAATTGTTGCAGGCAACACATATGCATGTTTTCAGTTTATGCTGGATTATAATTTAACACTGATAGAAGTGGTGTATTTCAACACACATTTAGCATTTTTTAAAATATTTACTAAATGGACTTAAAAGTTTTCTCCCCATGACGGTAATTTACAGTAGTACTAACGGAGCGTCAGTCTATGCCTTCAAAAAAAAATCTACTCCATTTGTAAAAAGTAGATTTAGACATCTACATAATGTTGACTTTTTTATTACAAATATAAAATAAATGTTTTATGCAAGCTTATAGGAACACTATAAATACCCCATCATGAATTATTATAATACATAATGAAAGAGATTTGTAACTTCAAAGATGAGACAAGGTTTACAGCCTATATTGTGTCTCAGTTCTTATGGATTACTACAGGGATTTCAAATGAGCCAGTATTGATAAGGAATGAATTATCTGCTAGCCCTATGTCTAGTGGAATAGCATCCAAAGACCACACGTGAGCATTGTTTGTAAGACAGTCTACAAATGCAGCTGAAGATATGGTCCATGACACAAATCGTTTACAGTCTTTGGTGAGAAGTATCACAGGAAACGTAAGTATGGCTTGAATAAATATTGTTTTGGACACAGCATATCTGAGTTCTCATTTATAAACACCCTTCAGCTATACCCAGCTGCACTTTGACCTGATGTAATTATTTGGTTAGTTATTTGTAGGCATCAAAAAGCAGCAGAGTGAAGGATTTAACAGAAATTATTCCCCTCTATTTGTGGCTGTTTTAAGCTTTGCTGGTACTTACAGCCTTGTCTGCAGCTAAAAGGCACTTCCAAAGGGATTTTGCCAGAGAAAGGGAAAACCCCTCTGGGCTCAAAGGGAATATTCATGTTGCAGTATCTGCTAAGTATCTGTGTCTTTCCACTGCAGTGAGCACTACACCATATTCCCACCACCATACATTTATTGGGATGCTGAGGGAGGAGGGTCTGAGCTATTCTGAGGTCAGAAACAGCCTTGTGGCTGTGCCTGACTCAGGACATGGGTCTGCTGTGGAAGGGATCCTTTCCCTGAACAAGGGCTGGAGCAATGGTGCTCATAATTCTGTTGAGACAACATCCTGGTTTAATCTCCAAACAGCACATTGATAACTCTGGTCCTAAAACAGAGTCTCAGTGGCCAAGACTTCAGATTACTCCCAATGGGGAGGTTTTGTCCAAAGCCTTGCTGAGGGAGCTTTCTGCCAGCGGGTATGGCCATGAAAAAGTACCCATTTAAGCAGCTGCACACCCCTCTAAAAGAAAGTGCAGCTTCATGGACAAGTTTTAGCCTTAACACCAGCTTTGGAGTGTTAAGGCAGACTCAGCAGTTGCCCAGGGTAAATGACAAGAGATGCAAGGATGGGTGCAGGCTGTCTGCTTCACAGGGTACAAAGAGGGTCTGCCAATGATCTTGGCCATGCTGGTCGATGCCTCCATGCCGGGGGGTGGGGGGGCTGCATGCAGCAGGGCTGTCCTGACACCCTCTGCCAGGGCCGGCGAGAAAGTAGTCACGGAATCACAGGATCAATTATTTAGGTTGGATAAGACCTCTAAGATCATCGAGCCCAACCACTGAGCTGCGGGCTGTCAGCCTCCGGCAGCCTGCGGTGCAGCTCGGGACGGGATGCGGGGCAGGAACAGACTCGGCCCTCCGAGGGGGCGTGGGCCCTGACTGGGGAAGGGATCCCTGGCCGGCGGGGGCTGCCCGCGCCCTGCGGCGACACTTACGCTGATCTTCGTGCCGTCGCTGTCCAGGTCCCGCTCGGGCAGGAGCTCCACCTGCAGGGAAAGGAGCG